>JAWPHD010006864.1:0-137793 GCA_037043455.1 Cyrtodaria siliqua
GAAAAAACTAATCTTATCATTATTTACTTGACCGATATCATTCAATGAGCTTGATATATATGCCATATAGCCCCCTGACCGTTAAACGTGGTAATCATGTGTTGACAATGCTTTGTTTTGTGTATTACAATCACATAGTGTTCATCAGCAATTGCTATAAACCTGTAAAGTTACGCTTATTTTGACATTACATACGTTACCACGCTGTTTAATTTGTGAGAATTAACATTTGGGGAAACAATGTATCTTTTGGTATAAACACGTCGGTCATGTGTCGTGTGTGTGTGTGTGTTTAAACAGATATATACCTCTTCTATTTCATAATACAATTTCAGAAGCTTCCAACTCTCTTTCTACTTGGAAAAAAATAAATAGATTATTATAGATACATGTATTAACTTTTATCATGCTAAAGAAATATAAAAAGATCGGACAGGGAAAGTAGCATTCAAGGAGGACAGTGAACCACCAAACACAGAAACAAACACACAAACAGACAAACAAGAAGGCAAAAGTAATAATAAATGCAAACGACATCACAAACACAAAAGGGTTGACAATAGGGCTACCGCATTGGAACGGTCAATGGCAAAGTAGGCCACTGGGGGGTTTAAACCGGTTCTAGGGTGCAACAAACCTCACACTTACCCTACTGTCATCCCATTAAAACGGGACAGTGCAAATAAAGAAATCCCCGCCATGATCTAATCTCTAACCAACAAGGCAGCATCAATGTGCAATATAAGTAAAACACAAATATGCTCGTGTAAATATAATACAAAAAAACAATAGCCTAGAAAGCCACAATGAATGTACTCAGTGACTTGGCAGAAGCCAGAGCAATAAGAGAATAAACCATTAAGAGCACGACAAGAAAGATCATAGACAAACATCAAACGCAACCATCCCAATGGGCTTTAGGTAGGCGTCATCATAGTCCACAGCCTGTCTGGTCATCGTACAATTAAAGAAGAAAGCATAGTAGCGAACTGTAAAAGGGTCCACCACTAAGCATGCAGTACGTTGCAAAATGATAGGGTCATAACCTCTTATAGGGTGTATGTGTCTCAACTTATTCGTTTTTCAAGACTCAATTGTACTCGAGTTGAGGATTTTAATATTCGTAATCTTTGTATAACTAAAAAGCTATGATGACGTCTACCTAAAGCACAAAAAGACGGTGAATTTTGATGTTTGTCTGCAGTCTTGTCTTGTTGTGCCCTCAATGGTTTATTTTGACCGTGAGCCATACACTTTTTTGTTACCATCTCAAGGGACAAATTCTTACTAGTACCATGCTATTGAGTACCTTGTAGAGAAACAAAAAATCCATGATAGCAGTGTGAACAGGGTAGCTGATTCCTGTTATTAGAGTTATCTCCCCCTTTTAAGCAAAACTCTTGTTTCTTTAAAAAATCGTTTTCGATGAAACTAGAAGAGCTACAGGTCTAATATTTTGCATGTATTATACATTTACTGTCCTCTACCAAGTATTTTAAAATGGTGACCCCAGGGTCAAATATGGCCCAGCCCCGGGGGTAACATTTTTTCATACAGTTATATAGGAAATCTTTAAAAATAAATAATTTTCTATAAAACTGTAAGAGCTAGAGGTCCCATATTATGCATGAAGCATAAGCTTATGGTCTACTAGCAAGTTTGTTAAAATGTTGACCCTGGGGTTATATCTGGCTCCGCCCCAGGGGTCATATATTTACATAGAGTCATATAGAAACATCTTTAAAATCTCTTCTTTAAAAAAAAACAATAGCCAGAGGTCTACTATTTTGCACATTGTACAAGCTTATGGTTCTCTACCACTTTTGTTTAAATCGTGACTGTGTCCAACTATGGCCCGGTTCTGGGGTTATTGAATTGAATTGGGTTTTAAGGCGCACCAACACATGAAAGGTTATATGGCGCCTAACAGGCATGAACATGCCAGGCTCATCCTCCATGTACATCGAGATAAAATATGGAGAATGGGCCTATGACCTTCTCACCCTGAACTGCAAAGTTGCTGCAAATTCTATTGTAGACACTCCATTTACGCTGGAGCCACGTTTATTGTTTTTCTGCCACTTCTCTTAGTGATGTGAGCGAGATGGCACCTGAAACAATGTAGGGGTCATGATGAAGACCTTTAATGAGCATGAACAACAAAATGACAAAATGAATATGAACGGGGGATGGGTGGTGGTCCTACCCCTCTGCATGTGACGGTGTGTTTGCAGTGGTTGTATTCTACCCCGGCAACCACACGGGGGTGGGGTGTGGTGTTGGGGCGGTTCTGGGGTTAAAGTTTTACAAAGAGTTATATAGGAAAGTCCATACAAATATTCTTTTTCTGATACTACAAGAGCTAGAGGTCTAATACGATGCATGTAGCATAAGAGTATCGATCTCTACCAATTTATTTTGTTCAAATGGTGATCTTATGGTCAAATTTCGCCCGGTCCCGGGGATCACATATTTACATAGCGTTATGTAGGAACGTCTATAAACATCTTCTCTGAAACTACAAGAGCTAGAGGTGTAATAAGCTACATGTAGCTTAAGATTATTGTCCTGTACCAAATAATTTTAATCGTGTCCCTTGAATCAAGCCTGGAATCAAATTTGCCCTGTCCCGGGAGTCACACTATATAACATTGAATTATATAGGAAAACATATTCAAACAGCTTTTCTGATACTTCAGAAGCTAAATAATAGTTCGCATGTACCATAAGCTTATGATCTTCTACCTAGTTTGTTCAAATGGCGATAATGGGGTCAAATATGGCCACTACGGGGGTCACAGTTTTACAGATTTATATAAAGAAATTGTTGTTGTTTCTTAAAACATGAGAGCACTTTGAGACAAGGCGAGTGGGTCTCTTGTTTATGGCTTGAACTTGTACACTTTTCATAAAATCATTTCAAAACATTTAAGCGAACTAAAATATATAGAGAATGTGACTTTTGATAAGGTATTCCATTATGAAGACTTAACCATGTTTACAAGCCGAATATTGAATAAATCCACGAACTAAAATCACAAAGTAGACCACTGCATTTTCGACAAATTGCAAAAAAAAAAACAGAAAGGAAAAGAAAAGGCAATTTACGGTTTAACTGTTGATTTTTAGGTGTTTGTTATACAAATGTTAAAATAACCCATCAAATGACGACAAAATTACACTACAAAAACAGTTTATCAAAACTCTATCCAGGTATTCATCTCATATAATAATGCATATGTGTCGCTTAAAAGTATATGTTTATTCATGGGTTTTTGTAATAACCGTAATTGAATAAGTGTAAAATGAATTATCCATTTATTTATTTGTTTGTCTGGCTGGTTAAAGCTTTTTATATTGTATCTATAGAGTTTTGATTCTCAAACGATGTAAGTTATGTATATACCTCGTGGTCAGTAGGTTTAGAAACGATGTACATATTTTGTTAAATGTGGCTGTTGTTGGCGGGATAGATACTTTAACTGCAATAGGACATGTATGTCGGATATAGCTTTTAGAGTAAACATCAGTAAACTAACCGTGATCACTAAATGTAATCTATCTCGATGCACTGGGTACCGATTCTTATTTGGAAGCGTTAAAAATATGTTTATATCTTATATGTATGTTATATTGTCACATTAAGTTATATTATTTAACTGAGATAATATGTACTGAGTATTCTTAATTGTCCTGTTGTATCCCAAGGCATTAATTGCCAAGTTTATCAAAACAGCAATGTGCTGGGTATATATAAGGCTTGCAGGCATATTGCAACTCGACATACATGAACTTGATGCTAACTCGCGTTGTGAACCAATCTTCTTGGATATAACCTTTATGACGGATTAACATTTTAGTTGTATGTATTTTAATGCAGTCATCCTGCTTGAGCGCATACAGCCTGTTGATGCAGTGGATAGCACGGGGGACTTTAAATTAAGAGGACCCTGGTTAAAGCCTCACCGAAGCCAGTGAATTTTATCGGTGTGTTCTTGGGCAAGACACTTTTACCCTCGTCCGTCGGATGGGGACGTAAACCAGGCGTGTATCGCTTGTTTTTTTTTCTCCCATCATGTTAAAGAAACATAGGTGTCTATTCGTCAGTGGGCAGGTTCCTAAATTCCTTTATATCCAACCCCACACCCACCCTCACCACCCCCCACCGCGCTAGGGTTGATGCTTACTATCCTAGGTTAATTCCATACTCTAAATGAAATACGGAGAACATCACTACCTATGTTTAGATACATATCCTAAGCAGGTGATATTGTAATAACTGCACCAATACTAACAAATAGTTGCCAGGGTAAGTAGATAGTACAGTGTTCTGGGTATCACCCAAAACATATTTCTTCGTCGACGCCGTGTGGTTCCCGAGCAAGAATATGACCACTGCATATCCAGGCATAGGGGTAACATTTCCCCGAATTCTTGTTAATTTTGTCATTTTTGTTCATTATTTTCATCATGAAACCTGTATTGTTTCAGGTGCTACTTCAGTGGCGGCAGTTATCGTGGCTCCAGCAAAAAATGGAGTGTTTACTTGAGAATTTGCAGCAACTCTGCAGTTCTGCAGGTAAGAAGGTTCTGCAAATGTTTATCTAGATGTTAATAAAGAGTGAGCCGGGTCGAATGTTCATTCCTGTTGGCGCCATATAACATGTTTGTGTTAGTGCGCCGTAAAACCCCAATTCAAATCAATTCATCTTCGTCGATTCTTTTTTCAGTAACACAGAAATGGTTCGTACAAATGCATATACATGTATACTATTTTTACTTTTCATATGCAGAATTCTTCATTGTGTTGTAATGGGTGGGGTGATTCAGGTGTAAAAATCCTTAAAATATGCATAAATTGTAATTAAAAAGTATTAAAATAGACAACTTTTAAGATTTTGCGTTGCAATATGCAATGTTTAATTCATGTATTTATGTGTAATACATAATCCAAATGTGTAATCATAATAAGTATTGCCATGACGCATACACCTAAAAAAGACTTTTGTTAAAAAAACACACACGTTAACCGCCCATTTCCTTTATCTAGAATCCTTTGGACTATGTGTCGTCTGTGCAATATATGTATATATCAGAACATGTTAATACTATTTATGTTGCAGTTACTTTGAGGAAGGCTTATACTTCAAGTTTGGCATGTGTCTCAACTTTTATCAGGCTTACTAAACACATATGTGCAATGCCATGAACATTGCCATGAACATTGCTTAGTACTTAATTTCATCAATATATCATAACAATCCCTTATTCATATTATAATATTATTTAAATCATGTAGAAAGGTTGTAAATTACTGATTCTTACAAGTTTACACATATATTGTAAGAAATATTAACTGAACTAAATGCATAGAAATGCATAGAAATGTGTCAATAGTGGGTGGGGTAAATTGACTTCTAATTTGAAGCAAAATAGAGATTTTAAACTAAATTCAGTGCTAAAAAAGAGCTTATTTACGCTTTATGTAACTCAATGAATTATAAACTTAAGTGCATCTTTAAAAAGTACATCAATAATTATTCACACAAGCATGACATTCAAAACATGAACATCAAAAACTTATATGAAAGCGCTACAATGATAACCTATTAATGTTCGATTTTTTTTTATATAAGCTACCTGTTCCAGATTGCTATCATGGACAAATGTAATCTATATACATTGCTCTTTTCAAAAAGTGATGGTAGAATTTGTCCCTTGAGTTGGTAACAATATCGAAAATTTTGGGTCCTGGCTCAAGGCCTAATTTTCTTGTTGCTCTGGCTTCTGCCAAGTCATTGAGTACCTTCTTTGTGGCTTTCTAGGCTATTGTTTTTTGTATTTATAGATATACGAGTATCTATGCTGCCTTATTGGTTAGAGATTAGTTCATGGTGGGGATGTCTTTATTTACACTGTCCAGACATATTGGGTTGACGGTAGGGTAAGTGTGAGGTTTTATGAACCCTAGAACCTGGTTTAAACCCCCAGCGGCCTTCTTTGCCACTGACCGCTCCAAAGCGGTAGCCCTATTGTCTAACTTTTGTGTTTGTGATGTCTTATTTGGCCTTTTATTCATCTTTACATTTGTTCTTTGTTTCTGTGTGTGTTTTTGGTTGACTGTCGTGCTTGAATGCTGCTTTTCCTATTCGATTTTTATATTTATATTCCATAAACTCATTTACCTATATAGAGTACAAAATATTGGTTCGCCAATCCTAGTAGAGACCAATCAATGCAATGGGGTTTTTGTACCAAGACACGGGAAACATAAATAGTTTGCTAAACCTATTAAATAAAGACTAATTAACAAACACATATGGCGATTTATTTAATTAAGGTGTTTTAATATAAAGAAATACAAAGAAATGACACCGGGTATTCTTTATCGAATTCTCACAAAGCAGATATTACAATGAACAAAAATATGTCTATTGGGTGATATTAAAAGGAAAAAGATCAGTGACTTGAACAGGAAGTAGAAAACAGTAAGAAATCTCTTATGAAAAATATTTTATAGAAAATGTCTTATTGTTATGGAATATTAATAACACGCACCTGTAGAGTCTTTCATTTGTGCTTAAAATGGCTAATTAGGGCAAAAAACTAATTAGGGGAATTAGGGGCTTTTCCTATAGAGAGCACGACGGGGGTGTATCCAAAATTGAAATAAACAGATAAATACAAAACAAAAATTCGCGTGAATGAAACAAGAAAAACGTATAGAAATTAAATTATTAGATATGACTTCAAGCTATTATAGCTGTTTCATGGTATTAATAAAACATCATTAAATCGCCTTGTTACTTCTGCTAATTATAGATATAAAGTTAACGCTAATTGGAAAATGTGCGTACATTGACAGGAAGCAAACCTTTGGGCAAATGAATACAATGGAGAAGCTATAAGGACTGCTGCTGGTGCTTATTACAAAACATTTCCTGAAAACCTTATGTGCTTTAGTAAACTAGAAGATGTTTAGTGGACATTGACCATATCTCTCTCACAAAAGAAGCTTCTCGTGACTTCTAACACTTGTGGTTTCATTTACAACGGCTTATTTTGTGAGCGGATGCAACATTTGATTTATGATCATATTCTCACAATTCCTGTATATTAGCATTAGTATTATACGCTAAGTGTGCCTACAGACAGAAAGTTCCGACACACGCTGATATGTTTATCAAACATCGTAACGCATCTGTCTGGAGGCACAATTAACACACACACACACGCTCTGTTTAATGTATGATAATCTCTACATGGAGACACATTCTTCTGTTATATGTATACATACCAATATGTTGCTGTATTGAGTTTAGTAAAGGCATTAGTATTTGAAGATTGTTAATGGAATTTGCAAGCGCATTTCACTCGTATAAAGGTGATATCGTTTTCATTATGTTCTGGGTTTGAATTAGTATATGAGAACATCGTGTGCCTGCATTCGGTAACACTAAATTATCATACCTGTCTAAGTTATGAGTGTTAATATGTTAATAAGACAGTAACACTTTTAAATGGTATGTTTCGAAAGAACAAAGCCGTGTGCAAATAGAAAATATAGCATACGCAGAACACAATGCGCCGAAAACCACGCATTCAAAAACAAACAACATTTACAAGAATAAACAGGAGCAACGTGTGCGACACCACAAATATAAAGTGGTTGAACGGGCAGTGGCAAGGCAGCTAAGAGTTTAAACCAGGATATAGAGTGCATCAAACTTTAGTATTACCCATTGTGTCTTCCCAATTAAGCAGGAAAGTGTAAGAAAAGAAATCCTCGCAAGGATATATTCTCTTATAAACATAGTCATCATAAATAAAAAGTATAAATATAACACATCTGCGATCATGTGTAAATGAATATAAAAACAAAAGCCTATAAAGTCACAAAGCAAGTATTCAATGACACGACAGAAGCTGGAGCAACAAGAGAATAACAGATAACCAAGACACGATTGAAAACAAACATTTAACTTTACCATCCCTTTAGGACAATAGATATACGTCGACATAGCGTCAACAAACTGTCTAGTCATCGCACAATTAAAACGAAACGTACAGAAGCTAACTTTAAATGAGTCAACCACTAAACATACAGTGCGTTGTAAACTGATAATGTCATAACCTCTGTTATCACATTCCTTACGGTGTGGGAGTGGAATAACACCATTTTATACCACAAGTTATATATGTAGGCAAATAAGCCTATTGATAATGACTATGATCCAATCCCACGGTTAGTGTCGGTTTCGCGTGTTAAAACGACAGGCAAAATGCAATAAAAGTCTTTATGTGAGTTATGAAATAAATAGAATCTAACATTCGTTCTCATTCATTATTGTGGTAACGGTGACCCTGATGGAGCAGCTGTTGTATACAAAGTGTACGACTGTTGAAGTCCCCTACAAGCTCTAACACGAATAAGTTGAGAAACACATACCTATTAAGGTTGCTCCGGACACGGTGATATATAATCTCTCGCCATATATGTTGCTCATTATTTCTTTCTACAAATGTCAGATTCAGATCAAAGTAATCGAATTTACGCATACATCATTTACAGGCGTGAACGCTTCTTTGTAAAATGTATTTGTCCCATTACGTAATTAATACGTATGATGTATTATACACTCTGGTAAAAGATGAAACGAATGAGTTTTATCGCAAAACTTGATAATTTATTTATTGACTTGGAAGAAGTCGGAGCAATAAGTAAGACAAGGGAGGATTGCAGACAAACCATCTAACGATTTAGTTATGTTTGGGATTTAGGTAGGTAGAGTAATCGTATAAATATAAAGAACAGCATTGTGATAAGCTATGATCGAGCACTAAGAATGGTTTGCGTTGCAAATTAAACAGATCATAATCTCTATTGTTAAATGTTCTTTATCCTATATAAAGAACGGATGTAAGATTAGGACCTTTCTAAATATATAAATTTCGTTACAATAGGTAGTGACAGTATTTGTCACAGAACAGTTCTAAAGTTATGTTTATAGTTTAAAGGTATGTGCAAACAATAAATATAGCAACGGACTTTCGAAGTTTATAAAATCATACAATCATCATGCTATCTATTACTCTATAATTGCATAGAGAGATTGAGAGAAAAGCTTGTCAGGGTTAGTGTCCATTAGCAGAATTTCCTCTTAGCAAATTAAACTCAAATATCACATGAATTCTTCTGGAGTGGACCTGACCATAGTTGGTTTGATAAAGATTCCTGTGGTTCTTTAACATGCTCGGAGAATAGACTCCGATAAAAAATCTAATTTATTTTACATCGATTGCAACGAAAGCTCTCTGAACTTATTGGAACACTCTTGATGTCTTCCTGGGTAGAACCAGTACTAAGCAAATACAGATAAAGTGTCTTGCTCCGGGACACACCACATATGGTCATGGCCGGGATCGAACCTTTCACTTTTTGATCCTGGGTCAAGCGCCCTACAAAGCAACGATACACAGGACTGCCCGGTTTACGTTCCCTTCTGACTGACATTTTGGAAGTGATATGTTGCGAAAAACACTATTATGTGTTGCTATGTTATTATAAAGTGGGTGTATTAACTGTATTGTAATACAAGACATCAACCATAGTTATGCGCAACATCCCCTACATTCCCTAATGTAAACCATAATTATATTTTTCTCTGGACGTTGTTAACAATTTCTACAGTTTTTAACATAACAACTAATATTCAAATAATATTAACTGTATTAATGAATAAATTTAATCCGAAAGCCAAAATTTCACTATACCATGTCTACGATTTTTAACGGGGTTCAAATACATTTCAGGCTAATACAAACATACTACATAGTTATAATCATGATTTAGTTGGACATACTTACCTTTCTTTTAGAACTGTTTGTATCACATAATCGTGAAATAACTCAGACGCTAGATATTGCGGTAACTAATAACAGACTCTAGTGTTTTGTGTTGTTGTTTTTGTGTGTGTTTTTTTTCCATTCCAGACAAAAACCTTGACGGTCATGGAGTTGAAAGTCGGGACTAAGAAGAACATTATGCTCTAATTGGTTATGATACAAAACATATGATTACTTCCTGTGCAAGGTTAATCAAAGCTCGTGAGACTATTGCATAACATACATAACGCGAAAGAGAAAATTTTACGTTTCGATTGGTTTTGAAAGGCAGCGTATTTGTTAGAAAGTTATATACAAACCAGATACATGTATGAGTTGTTTAGATCACCGGAGCCGAAGGTTCAAAGAGAGTCACTCCATTACCCGTTTTAATACTCCGTTTATAGAAATAGTACGTGAAATATAAACTATTTCCTACAACTTTATTTCGGACGAGAAAATATACAAGTGCATGCATGTTAATGTTGTCACGTTTTCATGTTCATTAAACGTCTTCATTATTGAACTTGTATTGTTTCTGGTGTTCTTTGAATAATCGCAGAAAACAATGATCGTGGCTTCAACGGAAAGAGGTCCTTTGGAAACTGTACTGGCTAAATGGCTCTTTCATCAAGGAATTTCATCAGATTCCCTTCAGAACTTGAAATGTAACCTCCAAGTGTGATCTTGACCTTTGAATGAATGAATGAATGAATGAATGAACGAATGAATAAATGAATGAATGAATGGTGTTTTACGGCAAGTCGACACATAAATAGGTCATAGTGTGCGCAAAAACTGATAAAAGATGAAGAAATGATGTAGTAATTAAAAATTAATGTTAATATATAATGATAAAACTATTTACAAATAAGGGATGATATGGTAGTAGTATAAACTATATATGTAAATCAACAAATGCCCGTTAAACAAGAAAATATATATAATAACATATTATACTGATTTATATAGCCTGATTTCTTTCAGGAAATCTAAAACAAGACTAAAATCTATAGTCTCAAATAACTCTTTCATAGTCCTGACATTGTAGTACCTTGGATGCATATGATCAAAGTCTGCACATTCCAACAAGATGTGTTGGACCGTTAACGTTGCAGGTATACAATCTGGTTATATCTCACCTTGTAATAAATATGCATGAGTCTAACGTGTATGCCCTATCCTACATCGGACTTGACCTTTGAGGTACAGGCTCGATTCTTCTGCGTAATACCTACAAATCATGTTGAGAATTTCTATGTAGTTTTATCAAAATCCTTCAGCAGTTTAGGAGTTATGATTGAGACACATTTTTTCTAATATGATATTTGACCTCCAAGTAAATCTTTGATCTGTGAGGTTATCGTAATGATAAACATTTCAATGTCGTTTTATCAAAATCTCTAAAGTAGTTTAGAATGAATTATTGAAATACAATTTTGACTCACTTGACATCTGACCTCCAAGTGTGACCTTGACCTTAAGGTATGGACATCCTTCTAGTGCGCAAAACACATTATTATCATGCTGAACATGTCTGTGTTGTTTTTATTATAACCTCTTCCGTCAGTGGTTTAGCAGTTATGTATGATACAAAATCCTCCTCCTCCTCCTCCTCCTCCTCCTCCTCCTCCTCTTTCTCCTCCTCCCAAATTCAGTTCTTCCCTCCACCCCCTCCTCCTCCCCAATACAGTTCTACCCTCCATCCTCCTCCTCCTCCCCAATACAGTTCTTCCCTCCATCCTCCTCCTCTATCCCCTCCCCAATACTGTTCTTCCCTCCATCCTCCTTTCCATCCTCCTCCCCAATACAGTTCTTCCCTCCATCCTCCTCCTCCATCCTCCTCCCCAATACAGTCATACCCTCCATCCTCCTCCTCCATCCTTCACCCCAATACAGTTCTTCCCTACATCCTCCTCTTCCATCCTCCTCCCCAATTCAGTTCTTCCCTCCATCCTCATCCTCCTCCCCAATACAGTTTTCACTCCATCCTCATCCTCCTCCCCAATTCAGTTCTTCCCTCCATCCTCATCCTCCTCCCCAATTCAGTTCTTCCCTCCTCCATCCTCCTCCCAATACAGTTTTCCCTCCATCCTCATCCTCCTCCCCAATTCAGTTCTTCCCTCCATCCTCATCCTCCTCCCCAATTCAGTTCTTCCCTCCACCCTCCTCCCCGATATAGTTCTTCCTTCCATCCTCATCCTCCTCCCCAATTCAGTTCTTCCCTCCATCCTCATCCTCCTCCCCAATTCAGTTCTTTCCTCCATCCTCCTCCCCAATTCAGTTCTTCCCTCCATCCTCATCCTCCTCCCCAATTCAGTTCTTTCCTCCATCCTCCTCCCCAATAAAGTTCTTCCCTCCATCCTCATCCTCATCCCCAATTCAGTTCTTCCCTCCATCCTCATCCTCCTTCCCAATTCAGTTCTTCCCTCCATCCTCCTCCCCGATATAGTTCTTCCCTCCATCCTCATCCTCCTCCCCAACTCAGTTCTCCCCTCCATCCTCATCCTCCTCCCCAATTCAGTTCTTTCCTCCATCCTCCTCCCCGACATAGTTCTTCCCTCCATCCTCATCCTCCTCCCCAATTCAGTTCTTCCCTCCATCCACATCCTCCTCCCCAATTCAGTTCATCCTTCCATCCTCCTCCCCAATTCAGTTCTTCCCTCCATCCTCATCCTCGTCCCCAATTCAGTTCTTCCCTCCATCCTCCTCCCCAATATAATTCTCCTCTCCTTCCTCATCCTCCTCCCCAGTTCAGTTCTTCCCTCCATCCTCATCCTCCTCCCCAATTCAGTTCTTCCCTCCATCCTCCTCCTCCTCCCCAATTCAGTTATTCCCTCCATCCTCCTCCACGATATAGTTCTTCCCTCCATCCTCATCCTCCTCCTAAATTCAGTTCTTCCCTCCATCCTCATCCTCCTCCCCAATTCAGTTCTTCCTCCATCCTCCTCCCCGATATAGTTCTTCCCTCCATCCTCATCCTCCTCCCCAATTCAGTTCTTCCCTCCATCCTCATCCTCCTCCCCATTTTAGTTCTTCCCTCCAACCTCCTCCCCAATATAGTTCTTCCCTCCATCCTCATCATCCTCCCCAATTCAGTTCTTCCCTCCATCTTCCTCCTCCTCCCAAATTCAGTTCTTCCCTCCATCCTCCTCCCCCGATATAGTTCTTTCCTCCATCCTCCTCATCCTTCTCCTCCCCAATACCGTTCTTTCCTCTATTGTCATACATAGTTATACTACTAATGAAACTGCTACTACTGCTGCTTCTGCTGCTGCTGCTGCTGCCTACTGCTGCCTACTGCTGCTACTGCTGCTACTGCTGTTTACTGCTAACAAATTCAAAAGCTTAAGAGTTACTCTCCTTTTATATAAAAGCATAAATACACATAACATAAACGGAAGTCCGCTTAAAGATATAAACTTCTTCAATTAGTAGGAATCATAAATATAAAAACCATCAACATTTGACCCATTTATTGCAGATGTTCCGTCTATAATAAAATGAAACATGGATAAGTATTATAATTTTTTTCTAAGAAAACGCATGAACTTGAACATTTATAATTAGTTGATTCAATAAGAGCAGACGATAAATTTTATTAAACTCGTTGTTTTGCAGTTCAACAGTATCCCAATCAAGCGTGAAATACACAAACCAATGGTGCGTTCTGGGTTCTCCCATCGGCAACCACGTTGGTTAACTTTGGGTTACCAATGGCCACCGATGGTAACATTTGGTACCAACGAGGCCACCGATACTAGAGTTGCGGGAAGATTGTTTACCAACGTTCTACCTATAGGCGAACCAACGGCTAACGACGGTGCCCGCTGGTAGCCGATGATTACATGGAGTGCTTTCGGTAACTGATGGGAGAACCCTGAACGCACCAATCGAAAATTAATTTTGACATATGTCTAGGTGGGAACTTAGGAATTTTGACTGGCATTTGCAGTACCCTTAACATAATGCACGACACTGAAATCTAACGATGATCGCATTTAATACAACATTGTACAACGTCAATCAATCTTTCCCAGGTGACGCACAAATACTTATCGGAGAGAACAGGTAGAAGTTGGCAAGGGTGTAGATCTATTAGAATTGTTCTTTCGCACTGAATAAAAGTGAAAAACGAAAACTAAAACCATAAAAACTTCAACTGTTCTTCTTGTCTTTTATCAATGTGAAAAGGTGTTAATATGTAATGACATCATTTTGTATGTTGCGATTTCGTTAAGAACCTGACCATTGCACCTACGTTCACGCACCTTCGCAACATCTCGATTGATTCTGAACATAGCTGAAATTGACAGAGTTTTTACGAATGGTCCGCACTGAACACATGCACTTGAATCTCAATATTTGTTTACATGTAAAAGGAATATGAGTGAATTATCCTCAGTTATACAGTTTGAAATGTATTACTCAAACTGGATAAATTCCCATTTAGGCTGTGCCTTTTTCATCTTATTTTATTTTGGCCAGACTTTAGAAGATGCTATTCTATAAAGCTATTAACTCAAAAAATGACACGCCAAAAATTAGTTTCTAATGGTACTTCGTGTATTTATCATTGTTTAGTGTGTGTGCCTTCATGCGTGCGTGCGTGCAATCGTGTGTGTTTGTGTGTATTTGTGTTTGTGTGTGTGTGTGGGGGGGGGGGGGGGGAGGGCGGTGGGGGGGGGGGGGGGGGGGGGTGCTTTGTCAGCATGACATTGGTCAGCATGTAAGTGCTAATTGATTAGTGTATGAAATTCTTGCACAACCGGACCCTGAACCCACAATCTGTGAACGTTTTATTCAAATCCAATACTAAGTAGAGAATATATAGCACAACTAGACCCTAAACTCTACAATCTGTGAAAGTTTCATATTCAAATCCCATCGTAAATGCATGAGATACAGTGATAACAAGATTTGCCTACAAACGCCAGTGGCGGCCATTTTGGATGACGTCATGACCCCAAAAGTTTCGGGACACTATTCCAGCCTGAGCTCTATCACTGCGTAAAATTGTGAAGACCTGCGACCAATATAGCTATGAAAAGTGACGGTCACAAAAAGAAAAAGAAGAAGAAAGAATTAGGCAGGGACCCAGTTTCTCGTATCGTGCGAAAAAATACTTTGGGTACCCGGAAAGATATACTCGTGATATTTTGCATATCAATAGTAGAAACTGTGCTATATACGAAACCACTGTATGGATTAATGGTATTCTTTGCATTTCGTAACACCAACAAATTTTCTACGGAAGCCCGTAAGTGATAAGAAAATATTGATATTCAACGTAAAATGTTTGTACAAGTTTATATTTTAGCGATTTGATTTATATAAATAAGACATAAGCACGCCTGATTATATTCTGTTTATGCAGAATGCAATTTTCAACATTTTTTTTTAAATTCAAAGCGGTTTCATATTTGGTCCTAATTGTCACTTTGAATTTCGATTGTATGTTTTCATAATGGTCCTCCTGAATAAGGCTATATTTGGTCCTAATTGTCACTTTGAATTTGGGTTGTATGTTTTCGTCAGTGTCCTCCTAAATAAGGCTATATTTGGTCCTAATTGTCACTTTGAATTTGGGTTGTATAATTTCATAAGTGTCCTCCTGAATAAGGCTATATTTGGTCCTAATTGTCACTTTGAATTTAGGTTGTATGTTTTCGTAAGTTTCCTGAATAAAGGCTATATTTGGTCCTAATTGTCAGTTTGAATTTGGGTTGTATGTTTTCGTAAGTGTCCTCCTGAATACGGCTTTATTTGGTCCTAATTGTCACTTTGAATTTGGGTTGTATGTTTTTATAATGGTCCTTTTGAATAAGGATATATTTGGTCCTAATTGTCACTTTGAATTTAGGTTGTATGATTTCATAATGGTCCTCCTAAATAAGGCTACATATGGTCCTAATTGTCACTTTGAATTTGGGTTGTATGTTTTCAAAATGGTCCTCCTGAATAAGGCTATATATGGTCCTAAATGTCACTTTGAATTTGGGTTGTATGTTTTCATAATGGTCCTCCTGAATAAGGCTATATTTGGTCCTAATTGTCACTTTGAATTTGGGTTGTATGTTTTCAGAATGGTCCTTCTTAATAAGGCTATATATGGTCCTAATTGTCACTTTGAATTTGGGTTGTATGTTTTCATAATGGTCCTCCTGAATAAGGCTATATTTGGTCCTAATTCTCACTTTGAATTTAGGTTGTATGTTTTCATAAGTGTCCTCCTAGGTAAGGCTATATATGGTCTAATTGTCACTTTGAATTTGGATTGTCTGTTTTCGTAAGTGTCCTTCTGAATAAAGTCTATATTTGGTCCTAATTGTCACTTTGAATTTGGGTTGTATGTTTTCGTAAGTGTCGTCCTGAATAAGGCTATATTAGGTCCTAATTGTCACTTTGAATTTCGGTTGTATGTTTTCGTATGTGTCCTCCTGAAT
Source organism: Cyrtodaria siliqua (assembly GCA_037043455.1). Lineage (NCBI taxonomy): Eukaryota > Metazoa > Mollusca > Bivalvia > Adapedonta > Hiatellidae > Cyrtodaria > Cyrtodaria siliqua. The sequence goes on from JAWPHD010006864.1 coordinate 16,332, forward strand.
AAAGCTGTATTTGGTCCTAATTGTCACTTTGAATTTGGGTTGTATGTTTTCGTAAGTGTCCTCCTAAATAAGGCTATATTTGGTCCTAATTGTCACTTTGAATTTGGGTTGTATAATTTCATAAGTGTCCTCCAGAATAAGGCTATATTTTGTCCTAATTGTCACTTTGAATTTGGGTTGTATGTTTTCGTAAGTGTCCTCCTGAATAAGGCTATATTTGGTCCTAATAGTCACTTTGAATTTCGGTTGTATGTTTTCGTAAGTGTCCTCCTGAATAAGGCTATATTTGGTCCTAATTGTCACTTCGAATTTAGGTTGTATGTTTTCGTAAGTGTCCTTCTGAATAAGGCTATATATGGTCCTAATTGTGACTTTGAATTTGTGTTGTATGTTTTCTTAAGTGTACTCCTGCATAAGGCTATATTTGGTCCTAATTGTCACTGTGAATTTAGGTTGTATGATTTCATAATGGTCCTCCTGAATAAGGCTATATATGGTCCTAATTGTCTCTTTGAATTTGGGTTGTATGTTTTCATAAGTGTTCTCCTGAATAAGGCTATATTTGATCCTGATTGTCACTTAGAATTTACGTTGTATGTTTTTATAATGGTCCTTTTGAATAAGGCTATATATGGTCATAATTGTCACTTTGAATTTGGGTTGTATGTTTTCGTAAGTGTCCTCCTGAAGAAGGCTATATTTGGTCCTAATTGTCACTTTGAATTTGGGTTGTATGTTTTTATAAGTGTCCTCCTGAATAAGGCTATATTTGGTGCTAATTGTCACTTTGAATTTGAGTTGTATGTTTTCGTCAGTGTCCTCTTAAATAAGGCTATATTTGGTCCTAATTGTCACTTTGAATTTGGGTTGTATAATTTCATAAGTGTCCTCCTGAATAAGGCTATATTTGGTCCTATTTGTCACTTTGAATTTAGGCTGTATGTTTTCGTAAGTGTCCTGAATAAAGGCTCTATTTGGTCCTAATTGTCACTTTGAATTTGGGTTGTATGTTTTCGTAATTGTCCTCCTGAATAAGGTTATATTTGGTCCTAATTGTCACTTTGAATTTGGGTTGTATGTTTTTATAATGGTCCTCATGAATAAGGCTATATATGGTCCTAATTGTCACTTTGAATTCGGGTTGTATGTTTTCATAAGTGTCCTCCTGAATAAGGCTATATTTGATCCTAATTGTCACTGTTAATTAAGGTTGAATGTTTTCATAATAGTCCTTTTGAATAAACCTATATATGGTCCTAATTGTCACTTTGAATTTGGGTTGTATGTTTTCGTAAGAGTCCTCCTGAATAAGGCTATATTTGGTCCTAATTGTCACTTTGAATTTGGGTTGTATGTTTTTATAAGTGTCCTCCTGAATAAGGCTATATTTGGTCCTAATTGTCACGTTGAATTTGGTTTGTATGTTTTCATAATGATCCTCCTGAATAAGGCTATATTTGGTCCTAATTGCCACTGTGAATTAGGGTTGTATGTTTTCATAGGTGTCCTCCTGAATAAGGCTATATTTGGTCCTAATTGTCACTTTGAATTTTGGTTGTATGTTTTCGAAAGTGTCCTTCTGAATAAGGCTATATTTGGTCCTAATTGTCACTTTGAATTTGGGTTGTATGTTTTCATAAGTGTCCTCCTGAATAAGGCTATATTTGGTTATAATTGTCACTGTGAATTTGGGTGGTATGTTTTCATAAGTGTCCTCCTGAATAAGGCTATATATGGTCCTAATTGTCACTTTGAATTGGGGATGTATGTTTTCATAAGTGTCCTCCTGAATAAGGCTATATTTGGTCCTAATTGTCACTTTGAATTCGGGTTGTATGTTTTCATAAGTGTCCTCCTGAGTAAGGCTATATATAGTCCTAATTGTCACTTTGAATTTGGGTTGTATGTTTTCATAAGTGTCCTCCTGAATAAGGCTATATTTGGTCCTAATTTTCACTTTGAATTTGGATTGTATAATTTCATAAATGTCCTCCTGAATAAGGCAATATTTGGTCCTTATTGTCAATGTGAATTTAGATTGTATGTTTTCATAATTGTCCTCCTCAATAAGGCTATATTTGGTCATAATTGTCACTTTGAATTTGGGTTGTATGTTCTCATAATGGTCCTCCTGAATAAGGCTACATATGGTCCTAATTGTCACTTTGAATTTGGGTTGTATGTTTTCAAAATGGTCCTCCTGAATAAGGCTATATATGGTCCTAAATGTCACTTTGAATCTGGCTTGTATGTTTTCATAATGGTCCTCCTGAATAAGGCTATATTTGGTCCTCATTGTCACTTTGAATTTGGGTTGTATGTTTTCATAATGGTCCTTCTGAATAAGGCTATATATGGTCCTAATTGTCACTTTGAAATTGGGTTGTATGTTTTCATAAGAGTCCTCCAGAATAAGGCTATATTTGGTCCTAATTGTCACTTTGAATTTAGATTGTATGTTTTCATAAATGTCCTCCTGAGTAAGGCTATATATGGTCCTAATTGTCACTTTGAAATTGGGTTGTATGTTTTCATAAGAGTCCTCCAGAATAAGGCTATATTTGGTCCTAATTGTCACTTTGAATTTAGATTGTATGTTTTCATAAATGTCCTCCGGAATAAGGCTATATTTGGTCCTTTATTGTCAATGTGAATTTAGATTGTATGTTTTCATAATGGTCCTCTTCAATAAGGCTATATTTGGTCATAATTGTATTGTCACTTTGAATTTGGGTTGTATGTTTTCATAATGGTCCTCTTGAATAAGGCTACATATGGTACTAAATGTCACTTCAAATTTGGGTTGTATGTTTTCATAATGGTCCTCCTGAATAAGGCTATATTTGGTCCTAATTGTCACTTTGAATTTGGGTTGTATGTTTTCATAATGGTCCTTCTGAATAAGGCTTTATATTGTCCTAATTGTCACTTTGAATATGGGTTGTATGTTTTCATAATGATCCTCCTGAATAAGGCTATATTTGGTCCTAATTCTCACTTTGAATTTGGGTTGTATGTTTTCATAAGTGTCCTCCTGAATAAGGCTATATTTGGTCCTAATTGTCAATTTGAATTTAGGTTGTATGTTTTCATAAGTGTCCTCCTGGGTAAGGCTATATATGGTCCTAATTGTCACTTTGAATTTGGGTTGTCTGTTTTCGAAAGTGTCCTTCTGAATAAAGGCTATATTTGGTCCTAATTGTCACTTTGAATTTGGGTTGTATGTTTTCGTAAGTGTCGTCCTGAATAAGGCTATATTTGGTCCTAATTGTCACTTTGAATTTGGGTTGTATGTTTTCGTAAGTGTCCTCCTGAATAAGGCTATATTTGGTCCTAATTTGACTGTGAATTTCGGTTGTATGTTTTCGTAAGTGTCCTCCTGAATAAGGCTATATTTGGTCCTAATTGTCACTTTGAATTTGGGTTGTATGTTTTCGTATGTGTCCTCCTAAATAAGGCTATATTTGGTCCTAATTGTCACTTTGAATTTGGGTTGTATGTTTTCGTAAGTTTCCTCCTAAATAAGGCTATATTTGGTCCTAATTGTCACTTTGAATTTGGGTTGTATAATTTCATAAGTGTCCTCCTGAATAAGGCTATATTTTGTCCTAATTGTCACTTTGAATTTGGGTTGTATTTTTTCGTAAGTGTCCTCCTGAATAAGGCTATATTTAGTCCTAATTATCACTTTGAATTTAGGTTGTATGTTTTCATAAGTGTCCTCCTGAATTAAGGCTATATTTGGTCCTAATTGTCACTTTGAATTTGGGTTGTATGTTTTCGTAAGTGTCCTTCTGAATAAAGGCTATATTCGGTCCTAATTGTCACTTTGAATTTGAGTTGTATGTTTTCGTAAGTGTCCTCCTGAATAAGGCTATATTTGGTCCTAATTGTCACTTTGAATTTCGGTTGTATGTTTTCATAATGGTCCTCCTGAATAAGGCTATATTTGGTCCTAATTGTCACTTTGAATTTGGGTTGTATGTTTTCGTCAGTGTCCTCCTAAATAAAGCTATATTTGGTCCTAATTGTCACTTTGAATTTGGGTTGTATAATTTCATAATAGTCCTCCTGAATAAGGCTATATTTGGTCCTAATTGTCACTTTGAATTTAGATTGTATGTTTTTGTAAGTTTCCTGAATAAAGGCTATATTTGGTCCTAATTGTCACTTTGAATTTGGGTTGTATGTTTTCGTAAGTGTCCTCCTGAATAAGGCTATATTTGGTCCTAATTTGACTGTGAATTTCGGTTGTATGTTTTCGTAAGTGTCCTCCTGAATAAGGCTATATTTGGTCCTAATTGTCACTTTGAATTTGGGTTGTATGTTTTCGTATGTGTCCTCCTAAATAAGGCTATATTTGGTCCTAATTGTCACTTTGAATTTGGGTTGTATGTTTTCGTAAGTTTCCTCCTAAATAAGGCTATATTTGGTCCTAATTGTCACTTTGAATTTGGGTTGTATAATTTCATAAGTGTCCTCCTGAATAAGGCTATATTTTGTCCTAATTGTCACTTTGAATTTGGGTTGTATTTTTTCGTAAGTGTCCTCCTGAATAAGGCTATATTTGGTCCAAATTATCACTTTGAATTTAGGTTGTATGTTTTCATAAGTGTCCTCCTGAATTAAGGCTATATTTGGTCCTAATTGTCACTTTGAATTTGGGTTGTATGTTTTCGTAAGTGTCCTTCTGAATAAAGGCTATATTCGGTCCTAATTGTCACTTTGAATTTGAGTTGTATGTTTTCGTAAGTGTCCTCCTGAATAAGGCTATATTTGGTCCTAATTGTCACTTTGAATTTCGGTTGTATGTTTTCATAATGGTCCTCCTGAATAAGGCTATATTTGGTCCTAATTGTCACTTTGAATTTGGGTTGTATGTTTTCGTCAGTGTCCTCCTAAATAAAGCTATATTTGGTCCTAATTGTCACTTTGAATTTGGGTTGTATAATTTCATAATAGTCCTCCTGAATAAGGCTATATTTGGTCCTAATTGTCACTTTGAATTTAGATTGTATGTTTTTGTAAGTTTCCTGAATAAAGGCTATATTTGGTCCTAATTGTCAGTTTGAATTTGGGTTGTATGTTTTCGTAAGTGTCCTCCTGAATAAGGCTATATTTGGTCCTAATTGTCACTTTGAATTTGGGTTGTATGTTTTTATAATGGTCCTTTTGAATAAGGATATATTTCGTCCCAATTTTCACTTTGAATTTAGGTTGTATGATTTCATAATGGTCCTCCTGAATAAGGCTATATATGGTCCTAATTGTCACTTTGAATTTGGGTTGTATGTTTTCATAAGTGTTCTCCTGAATAAGGCTATATTTGATCCTAATTGTCACTGTGAATTTAGGTTGTATGTTTTCATAATGGCCCTTTTGAATAAGACTATATATGGTCATAATTTTCACTTTGAATTTGGGTTGTATGTTTTCATAAGTGTCCTCCTGAATAAGGCTATATTTGGTCCTAATTGTCACTTTGAATTTGTGGTGTATGTTTTTGTAAGTGTCCTTCTGAATAAAGGCTATATTTGGTCCTAATTGTCTCTTTGAATTTAGGTTGTACGTTTTTGTAAGTGTCCTTTTGAATAAAGGCTATATTTGGTCCTAATTGTCACTTTGAATTTGGGTTGTATGTTTTCATAAGTGTCCTCCTGAATTAGTCTATATTTGGTCCTAATTGTCACTTTGAATTTGAGTTGTATGTTTTCATAAATGTCCTCCGGAATAAGGCTATATTTGGTCCTTTATTGACAATGTGAATTTAGATTGTATGTTTTCATAATGGTCCTCTTCAATAAGGCTATATTTGGTCATAATTGTATTGTCACTTTGAATTTGGGTTGTATGTTTTCATAATGGTCCTCTTGAATAAGGCTACATATGGTACTAAATGTCACTTCAAATTTGGGTTGTATGTTTTCATAATGGTCCTCCTGAATAAGGCTATATTTGGTCCTAATTGTCACTTTGAATTTGGGTTGTATGTTTTCATAATGGTCCTTCTGAATAAGGCTATATATTGTCCTAATTGTCACTTTGAATTTGGGTTGTATGTTTTCGTAAGTGTCCTCCTGAATAAGGCTATATTTGGTCCTAATTGTCACTTTGAATTTGGGTTGTATGTTTTTATAATGGTCCTTTTGAATAAGGATATATTTCGTCCCAATTTTCACTTTGAATTTAGGTTGTATGATTTCATAATGGTCCTCCTGAATAAGGCTATATATGGTCCTAATTGTCACTTTGAATTTGGGTTGTATGTTTTCATAAGTGTTCTCCTGAATAAGGCTATATTTGATCCTAATTGTCACTGTGAATTTAGGTTGTATGTTTTCATAATGGCCCTTTTGAATAAGACTATATATGGTCATAATTTTCACTTTGAATTTGGGTTGTATGTTTTCATAAGTGTCCTCCTGAATAAGGCTATATTTGGTCCTAATTGTCACTTTGAATTTGTGGTGTATGTTTTTGTAAGTGTCCTTCTGAATAAAGGCTATATTTGGTCCTAATTGTCTCTTTGAATTTAGGTTGTACGTTTTTGTAAGTGTCCTTTTGAATAAAGGCTATATTTGGTCCTAATTGTCACTTTGAATTTGGGTTGTATGTTTTCATAAGTGTCCTCCTGAATTAGTCTATATTTGGTCCTAATTGTCACTTTGAATTTGAGTTGTATGTTTTTATAAGTGTCCTCCTGAATAAGATTATATTTGGTCATAACTGTCACTTCGAATTTAGGTTGTATGTTTTCGTAAGTGTTCTTCTGAATAAGGCTATATATGGTCCTAATTGTGACTTTGAATTTGTGTTGTATGTTTTCTTAAGTGTCCTCCTGAATAAGGTTATATTTGGTCCTAATTGTCACTTTGAATTTTGGTTGTATGTTTTCATAATGGTCCTTTTGAATAAGGCTATATATGGTCCTAATTGTCGCTTTGGATTTGGGTTGTATGTTTTCATAAGTTTCCTCCTGAATAAGGCTATATTTGGTCCTAATTGTCACCACTTTGAATTTGGGTTGTATGTTTTCGAAAGTGTCCTTCTGAATAAAGGCTATATTTGGTCCTAATTGTCACTTTGAATTTAGGTTGTATGTTTTCGTAAGTGTCCTCCTGAATAAGGCTATATTTGGTCCTAATTGTCACTTTGAATTTGGGTTGTATGTTTTCGTAAGTGTCCTTCTGAATAAAGGCTATATTTGGTCCTAATTGTCACTTTGAATTTAGGTTGTATGTTTTCGTAAGTGTCCTGAATAAAGGCTCTATTTGGTCCTAATTGTCACTTTGAATTTGGGTTGTATGTTTTCGTAATTGTCCTCCTGAATAAGGCTATATTTGGTCCTAATTGTCACTTTGAATTTGGGTTGTATGTTTTTATAATGGTCCTTTTGAATAAGGATATATTTGGTCCTAATTGTCACTTTGAATTTAGGTTGTATGTTTTCATAGTGGTCCTCCTGAATAAGGCTATATATGGTCCTAATTGTCACTTTGAATTTGGGTTGTATGTTTTCATAAGTGTCCTCCTGAATAAGGCTATATTTGATCCTAATTGTCACTGTTAATTAAGGTTGTATGTTTTCATAATAGTCCTTTTGAATAAGGCTATATATGGTCCTAATTGTCACTTTGAATTTGGGTTGTATGTTTTCGTAAGAGTCCTCCTGAATAAGGCTATATTTGGTCCTAATTGTCACTTTGAATTTGGGTTGTATGTTTTTATAAGTGTCCTCCTGAATAAGGCTATATTTGGTCCTAATTGTCACGTTGAATTTGGGTTGTATGTTTTCATAATGATCCTCCTGAATAAGGCTACATTTGGTCCTAATTGTCACTGTCAATTTGGGTTGTATGTTTTCATAGGTGTCCTCCTGAATAAGGCTATATTTGGTCCTAATTGTCACTTTGAATTTGGGTTGTATGTTTTTATAAGTGTCCTCCTGAATAAGGCTATATTTGGTCCTAATTGTCACGTTGAATTTCGGTTGTATGTTTTTATGATGGTCCTTTTGAATAAGGCTATATATGGTCCTAATTTTCACTTTGAATTTGGGTTGTATGTTTTCATAAGTGTCCTCCTGAATAAGGCTATATTTGGTCCTAATTGTCACTTTGAATTTGGGTTGTATGTTTTCGTAAGTGTCCTTCTGAATAAAGGCTATATTTGGTACTAATTGTCACTTTGAATTTGGGTTTTATGTTTTCGTAAGTGTCCTCCTGAATAAGGCTATATTTGGTCCTAATTGTCACTTTGAATTTGGGTTGTATATTTTCGTAAGTTTCCTTCTGAATAAAGGCTATATTTGGTCCTAATTGTCACTTTGAATTTGGGTTGTATGTTTTCATAATTGTCCTTCTGAATAAGGCTATATTTGGTTATAATAGTCACTGTGAATTTGGGTTGTATGTTTTCATAATTGTCCTTCCGAATAAATCTTTATTTGGTTATAATTATCACTAATAATTTGAGTTGTAACAACAGCAACACTAACATAGGTTTTATTTCAAATCAGGTTACACTGTAATAACATGATTGATAATACAAAATGAAAATGTTTGATATGGGTATGTAATGGGGAGAGTGTTTATTAATTATGTCAAAGAGGAAACAACTGTCTAATTGTAACACTCTATGTCTCCAGGGCATTAATAATTAACAAGTCCAGACATTTAAACACACGTTTTAATAATCTTTAAAACTACCCCATTTCTGATCGTATGGTGTTTGTATTAATTCTAACAGATGTTACTCATCAAATCTCTACATTCTCAGACAATATCTAACAACCTCCGACTCTCACAGACTCTCTCCTGCTCCTAAAACAATCAAATATATATCTGCACGCACGTGCCATTATATCATTGGATTTCGACACATTTATTCAATTGGTCTAACACTATACTCCGCCTACCACCATATACCTGAGTAAGCTGATATAATATCTGCTATTTGAGAGGCAAATCCCAAATTGTAGAATAATGGTCATTTACTATTAACTGTGATATACTTCTACTACTTGTTATTAAAATATTATTATTACTTATTAAAGGGCATGGTAGTGTTACAAATTCCTTCCATATTTAATTTGAAATGTTATAATGAAATTTTAACAGTTCTAATAAAGTTCTTAGACTAAAATGTAAGATTCAATGTTTGTGCCATTAGTCACTGTATACATATAAACTAATCCAGTTACACATTGAAGGCACAAAAGTTAGTCACAATAATCACTGCAAAGCGTCTATGTATATGGCCACGTCCACTGCCATAGTTGTCCCGGTATCGTCATGGATTGTCCAGTTGGGCTCCACCAAACGTTACACCATCGGCCCTCAGAAGAACGTGTTCTATGGCATCGTCCCATTTGTTTGTCGTACCATTTTAGATAACCGCAAGTCCCTTTAAAGTTGTATGCCGAGAGTTCATTAATCTGTCCAGGTTAATCTACTCCGTAGGATATCAGCATGTAAAGTCCTATAGGTAATTCCGAACACCTGCTGCTGATAACGACTGGTACCGTAATTCCAATTATCTATAGGTAAACGATTAGCGTCTATTAGCGTCTAGCAGTTACCTCTCCTGTAACTCAACTAATTGACTGCAGCAAAGATATAGGTGTACTGTTTTCCAAAACAATTCCTATTAATTTCCGACAGGGTCATATTTACACACATTGGTTCAAATACTTGAATATTGTAAAAGTTATGTATGGGGTAGCATTCGGGCTAAACCACTGTTAGTCCATCTAAATTACACATGTTCTATTTACAACATTTTTTTACTGACGTTACCAGTTAATATAACACCAGTGTATATAAGTATATATATTAGTATACAATGTTCACAATTAGATAATGTCTCGTATGACACGTGTGTCTACATTTCTACATATATCGATATATCCGGATATTTACACAGATACCGTGTCGTGAAGATCAGACGGTATTTTCTGTCCATTGGCTTATCACGTGATGAAAGGGTTGCTGACCCCTTTTCAGCAAAACATGCTGCCCGGAAATCTTAGCCGGCATCAAAGCCCCTCGGTCTTCTCTGAGAGTTCACCTTATACTCATACAAAACTTTTGGCAGAACAGAGTTTTTACATTTTTTTATCCCCAGAGCTTTTAAGGCAGTTGTCCCAAATGAAAATCCCCAATTTTGAAAGTTTGAGTTTTCAATTCCCCAATATGGTGTTGCATTGAAATGACTGTATTGTTATTTGGAAGTTTAAGAGGTCAGGGTTCACTGTTCAGTTTGCTTTATGTTTGCATGACGTATTAGTACTGAATACTCATAAAGTATTACTCTCAGCTTTTTCTGAACCATACAGAAATATGATTCTTAACTTAAAATTAAAATTTGAAGCCTAAAGCAAATCAATAATTGCTTTGATGGCTGTTGCCACCTTCCTCATTTTCTCCTTTTGTGTCTGTCTGTCGGATTTTTTTCGTGAAAAACGCTTCTTGCGTGAGTTAACAGAAATCTCATTTCCCTTTTTATCCGGCTCATTTGAACTAATTGACATGTTATCCGAATCTGATTCCCTCATTTTGGTGGCACCTGATGAAAATGAGATGTGTGTTGTTTCCTTTTAACAATCTCCTTATCATCTGACGAAAAAGAAGGAGGTGTCAAATGAGGAACATTGGTGTCAGAATTAGAGTTTTCATGATCTGAGTTATGTTGTGCACGAATGCGTTTACGTAATTCCATCAAAGGGATGTCAGATTCATCGTCAGAATTATTACGTTCTTGGCGGTAACGTTTGACTAATTGAGCTAATGGCATTTCATCATCATCATTACTGTCAGATATATCTGAGGTGGGGTTTTGAATTATGATCGCTTATCGGTGGAACCACATAATTAGCTTTCCTAATTGGACGGCTTAACTTATCTGTTGGTATCTGCCATTCATCCACATTAGCTAAGCGTAGGTGGTGTACGTGTACCTTAGTGACAGACCCATCGAGCTGGCTTTTGATAATGTATGTGACAGGTGTGGTTTGTTTGATAATGCGATAATAAGGACGCCATTTTGATTCTAATTTGCTCTTTCGAGTGTGGTTTTATAATAGACGGGATCCCTAACATCAAAAGTGACTAGCTTAGTATTTTTGTTTGCATATTTGGCTTGTCGGCGTTTTGCTGATGAACTAAGAGAAATGATTTATGTTGTTGTTCCAACGCGATTTTATGCATATCCTCACCCGCATATTTTCGGCGTGGTTTGAGAATTGTGTCTATCGGCAACACGACATCCCTATTGTATAATAGAAAGAATGGTGAAAATGTCAACGACTCACTGACATTAAAGCGAATTGAAGCCAAAGCTTGATTCAAATACACATCCCATGTATTCAAATTATCCTTCGATTTCTTTGCTAAAATATCACCTAACACGTGGTGGTATCTTTCTATTTTATTACTCTGAGGATGGTAATAGGACGTAGTAATATGATGAATGTTCAAAGTAGCCAGGGTCTCTTTAACGGTTCTATTTATAAACTCGCCACCATTGTCTGACACCAGAGCCATTCACGCCCCGTATCTTGGAAATATTTCATCAATTATCAAATGTGCGATTGTCGCGGCGGTCTTATCTGGTACGGGAAATGCTTCGGGGAAGCTTGAAAATAGGTCGATAAAACTTACGATGTACTTGTTACCAGACAGTGATGTTGGAAATGGGCCAGAAACGTCTACAACTACCTTTGCAAATGCGTACGGAGGAATATCGGTTTCTTGTAATGGAGGTTTGATCTTTTGCAAGTTTCTGGTTTGACAGGTAACACAACTAGAGACATAATTTAGCAGTTCTTTAAACATGTTTGGCCAATAATACTTCTGTTTAATTATGTCATATGTCTTGTCAACACCCATATGACCGTTAGAGTCATGATATTGCTGAATAACCTCTGGTCTAAAGAGACGTAAGATAGGATCTGAATCGGCGTTTGAGATATAGTACAATATATCATCGTGAATAACATGCCTATTTGCTAAGGTAGGTATTAATTTGTCATTTCGAAGTCCAGCCTTGAGTTCGACTAAAATTTCATCTTTTTCCTGTTCAGTTACCATGTCTATGCCAGGTTCGATCTTAGGTTTCTGCAAATGATCTTCAAGATTAACATTGCACTTAACATACCTCCTTAGCTCAAACCTATTCGAATTCAGTGCATTAATATGATAGGTGTTATCATTGATGTCAGGGTCAAAACCCTCGACATCCTCGGGTACAGCATCTAAGGGCAAACGAGATAACATATCTGTGACACTGTTGTTCACCCCTGGGATGAACTCTAATTTGCAGTCATACCGAGAGCCCACATTTGAATTTTCTTATTTTGCATAGGGGAATCTAACAGATATTTCAATGGAAGGTGATCTGACTTAATTATGAAGGTCGCCCCATGTAAAAAGTGATCTAACTTCTGCAAAGCGTAATGGATCGCAAAAGCTTCTTTCTCTATAATAGACCAACGACATTGGGTATCACTCAACTTGTGAGACAAAAAGTGAATGGGTTTTTCATTTTTTATACCAGGAACAGCCTCAGTTGGTTCAGCAACTGGCTGTGTCAAGCAAGCTCCTATGCAATTGTTACTTGCATCCGTATAAATGATATAAGTTTTTCCTGGGTCAGGGTAACCTGACATTGGTAATATCGCTAAACTGTTCTTCAAACTTTCAAAAGACTCTTGACAGTTAGCGTCCCACTTAAATTTAGCATATTTTCTTGTGAGAATTATGATTGGTTGTGCTATTTCCGAAAACTTTGGAATAAATCGACGATAATAACTGCACATACCAATAAAGCTGCGTACCTCTTTTACACAGGTAGGCGCAGGTAACGATTTTATGACTTCCACTTTCTTTAGATTAGGTTTAATTCCGTCTTTATTGATAACAAAGCCTAAATACTCAGTCTCAGCTTTTAGAAAATTACATTTCTTTAACTTCAATTTTAAACGATGTTGCCTTAACCGTTGAAATACTTTTTCAATGTGAGCCAAATGTTCTTCAAGTGTAGAACTGAATATCAAGATGTCATCAAGATAAGCAGTTGTCTAAACTGTCTAACCCAGCAAGAACATGTGACATAAGTTCTTGAAATACAGCTGGTGCATTGGTTAACCCAAAAGGCATGACATTAAACTGAAATAGCCCTCTATGACAAGCACAAGCTGTCTTTTCAATATCATCTTCGTTCATGGCTACTTGCCAATAACCTGATTTGAGGTCAAGTAATGATAAGTATTTAGGTTTCCCTAAAAGGGCCAATAGGTCATCTACTAATGGCAAAGGGTAGGCGTTTGATATTTTGTAATTTTATTTAATGCCCTAAAATCTACACAAAATCGTTTAGACCCATCCTTTTTATCTACAATGACCATAGGGAAACTCCAAGGAGATTTTGATCTGGAAATAATATTTGCATCTAACATTTCTTCTATTGCCTGATCAACTATTTTTCGGTTGTTTAGTGGTGTTCTATATGGTCTTAATTTAATTGGTTTATGGTCGCCTTTGTCAATTTTCAATTTGACTGTTTCAGTGTGACTTAAATCAGTATCTTTCTGTGCAAACAGATCAGCATTTTTGTTTTAGTATTTTAATTAATTTTGCCTTAAATTCGGGGGGAGCATCAACGCCATCAAATTCACTTTGATCCTTAAGATCACCATTTTGATCCTTAGTTACACTAGAAATTTGTTGATTTGGAATCACGTTTAGATTTACACAGACAGTATATCGATTATAAGAAATCATATTTAAACGAAACAATTTACAATAGTGTTCTTTCGGTGTTTTCACTATCTACTCCCTTAAAAAACGACATAATGTCACCTTGTTTTCTGCACACTTTTGACAAGTGCATGTTTGTAACGAATCTATCTAAGATTGCCATGGTTGGGAAAACCGACCTAGAATTTTCCTGTTTATATGAGATAGACAGGAATTCTCTGGATTTCTCAACTGGTCCAAAGCATAGTGCCGATCTAGCTATCCTCCCGAGTTTGATACCGGGTCCTTCACTAGATTGCTGGGCGCTTTGGTCAATGGAAAGAGTTTTGTGTTCAGACATGCTGAATTAATGATTTGATTACATTAAACATTCGAATTTTATAGCAAAAAACAGAACATTGACAACTGCCACTCATAAATTCATTAGTTATACGTTTCGACCATGTCAATTTAGTATAATTATTATAATTGTTTTAACCCTCGCGATGGCCATTGTTTTCACTTAGCGTAAACAAACTTCCTCGTTAACAAGGCTTAATTTATCATGAAAAATCAGAGACAACACAAGAAAATAAATTAACAAACATGTCACCATGATTTATTTGTTGCAGGTGAAATCATCTCAGCAATTATCACCTTTTGTTTGCTTCACAATCAACTTCGACGCCGGCTTGTGTTTGATCAAACTTGCATTTTGCACTTTAATTGAACTTCGAATTAGCGAGAGTAAATTAATGTATAGATTCGTGTTTGGGACCAGAAAAATAGTTCGAATTATCCGATAATTCGAATTATCGAAATTCGTCTTAAAAGAATTCAAATTGCATAGAAATAGAAGGAACAAAATTGGGACCGTGAAAAAAACTCGACTTAAGCGGAAATTCGAAATAAGCGAGTTTGAGTTACTGAGAGTAGACTGTAGTTTGAATGACGGCATTTTGATCCTGTGGTCGGGACATCGCGATCTTGGACCAGCCTCGTAGTCTAGTAGTCAGAATGACGGCACTTTGATTCTGTGGTCGGGACATCCTGATCTTTGCCCAGCGTCGTAGTGTAGTAGTTAGAATGACGACATTTTGATCCTGTAGTCGGGACATCCCGATTTTGGCCCAGCGTCGTAGTGTAGTAGCTAGAATGATGGCATGTTGATCCTGTGGTCGGGACATCTCGATCTTGGCTCAGCATCGTAGTGCAGTAGTTAGAATGACGGCATTTTGATCCTGTGGTCGAGACATCCCAACCTTGGCCCATCGTAGTAGTGTAGGAGTTAGAATGACGACATGTTGATCTTGTGGTCGGGACATCCCGATTTTGGCCCAGCGTCGTAGTGTAATAGCTAGAATGACGGCTTTTTGATCCTGTGGTCGGGACATCCAGATCTTGGCCCAGTGTCGTAGTGGAGTTGGCAGAATGATGACATTTTGATTCTGTGGTCGGGACATTCCGATATTGGCCCAGCGTCGTAGTGTAATAGTTGGAATGTCGGCATGTTGATCCTGTGGTCGGAACATAACGATCTTGGCCCAGCATCGTAGTGTAGTAGTTAGAATGACGACATTTTGAACCTGTGGACGGGACATCCCGATCTTGGCACAGCGTCGTAGTGCAGTAGTTAGAATGACGGCATTTTGATCCTGTGGTGGAGACATCTCGATCTTGGCCACCGCATCTAGTGTAATAGTTAGAATGACGGCATTTTGATCCTGTGGTGGGGAAATCCCGATCTTGGCCCAGCGTCGTAGTGAAGTAGTTAGATTGACGGCATTTTGATCCTGTCTTCGGGACATCCCGATCTTGGCCAAGCGTGGTAGCGTAGTTGTTAGAATGACATCATGTTGATCCTGTGGAGGGGACATCCCGATCTTGGTCAAGCGTCGTGGTGTAGTAGTTAGAATGACGGCATTCTGATCCTGTGGTTGGGACATAACGATATTGGCCCAGCGTCGTAGTGTTGTAGTTAAAATGATGACATTTTGATCCTGTGTTCGGGAAATCCCGATCTTGGCCCCGGCGTCGTAGTGTAATAGTTTGAATGACGGCATTTGATCCTGTGGTCGGGATATCCCGATCTTGGCCCAGCGTCGTAGTGTATTAGTTAGAATTACGGCATGTTGATTCTGCGGTCGGGACATCCCGATCTTGGCCCAAAGTCGTAGTGTAGTAGATAGAATGACGGCATTTTGATCCTGTGGTCGGGACATCCCGATCTTGGCCTAGCGTCGTACGGTAGTGTAGTAGTTAGATTGTCGGCATGTTGATCCTGTGGCCGGGACATCCCGATCTTGGCCCAGCGTCGTAGTGTTGGAGTTAGAATGACGGCATTTTGATCCTGTGGTAGGGACATCCCGATCTTGGCCCAGCGTCGTAGTGTAGTAGTTAGAATGCCATTGTTACCCAGCTATAATTAATAGTGTATTGTGTGCATGTTCCTTCTCTGTTTCAATTCTTTAATATTGCATTTTCATTTACATATGCATATATATATAGTCGTTAGAATTTGATTTGTGTTAATTGTAGTTTGCAGTTATCTATGTTTAAGGTTTTATTTGCAAATATGCAGCGATAATTAATATTAAGACTTAGTGCTCCTTACAAATAGTTTAACTCTGAACGGTCATTCTCTGAGTTTCTCACCAGGCTTATATATCAAGTGGTCAGACAAAAAGGGATATTAATATAAAAATATGTATACTTTAAGAACTTCAAGGTAACCACACATTAATCAATTGACCATTCCCTGTCTGAATACAGGAAGCTGCCGAACCCCCTATGTCATATCTCTGAGAATTTCTACGGATCTAATCAATCTTAGTCAATTTAGTTCCGCCGAAATGTACTGGTCAGTATTTAAATATATGCAAGGGTTACAGGTCAGCAAATAGCCTGGACAGATTTTTATTGGTCAAAGTGTCCACTTCACCATGGCAACCACTCTGAGAAATAATCACATAAAATGGCATGTAGCTACCTAAAGATCACTTGCTCCCTTATACTTCAACGTGATACATTAAATGAAAGTTGATCTACATTCTGAATTGACTGTCTCAGGTAAGAATCTTTATTATTTTAACATGAATATATTTATGCACTTTATCACAATTTACTATGTCTAGTTCTATTTGAAATAATGCATTGTTTCATGTGCAACTCATGCTTGTGCGTTTGTCATAACAAAATGAAGTATTCAACTTCGGTTCAATAATTCTAAGAATAAATACTAGAAATAAATGTATTTCAATTGTAACTTAAGGTCACGGTCATCGTCCGTACGACGTCTCAATTTCAATAATATTGTTTATCTACATCTGTATATAATGTAAATTCGATACGGGAATATAATAAGTCGGTGAATAACCTATGTTCCGACTGATACGTATAATAATAGTGTTTATACAGACATACTTGTATTCTAAGGGATTGATTCATAAATATATTGATTGATTCATAAACATATTGTACATGTAAACATTGTTCTTCTATTAATGCGATTTGTGTATTCATGTTTACGTGATAGAGTCAGGAACTATTATATTTGTTAACCTAAGTATTAAGGAGTTTACTTTATTGGCATACACTTACTTTTATTATTCTTAGCAAATTAGGAGTAACATAATTGTATGTGTATATTTAAGAGTACATAATATTATGCATCTGTTAACCCTTATTGTATGTAACAATAAGGACTTGCTCCCTTATACTTCAACGTGATACAGTAAAAGAAAGTTGATCTACATTCTGAATTGATTGTTTTCTGAGGCCCCACAGAAGTGACCACCCCGAGTACCTAAGCCAAGCGAGTATAAACCCCAAACATTAACACGGTCACAACGGCACTTTGATCCTGTGGTGGAGACATCTCGATCTTGGCCCCCGCATCTAGTGTAGTAGTTAGAATGATGGCATTTTGATCCTGTGGTGGAGACATCTCGAACATTGGCCACCGCATCGTAGTGTTGTAGTTAGAATGATGGCATTTTGATCCTGTGGTGGAGACATCTCGAACATTGGCCCCCGCATCGTAGTGTTGTAGTTAGAATGACGGCATTTTGATCCTGTGGTGGAGACATCTCGAACATTGGCCCCCGCATCGTAGTGTTATAGTTAGAATGACGGCATTTTGATCCTGTGGTGGAGACATCTCGAACATTGGCCCCCGCATCGTAGTGTTGTAGTTAGAATGACGGCATTTTGATCCTGTGGTGGAGACATCTCGAGCATTGGCCCCCGCATCGTAGTGTTGTAGTTAGAATGAGGGCATTTTGATCCTGTGGTGGAGACATCTCGAACATTGGCCCCCGCATCGTAGTGTTGTAGTTAGAATGAGGGCATTTTGATCCTGTGGTGGAGACATCTCGCACATTGGCCCCCGCATCGTAGTGTTGTAGTAAGAATGACGGCATTTTGATCCTGTGGTGGAGACATCTCGAACTTTGGCCCCCGCATCTAGTGTAGTAATTAGAATGACGGCATTTTGATCCTGTGGTTGGGTCATCCCGAACATTGGCCCCCGTATCGTAGTGCTGTAGTTAGAATGACGGCATTTTGATCCTGTGGTGGGGTCATCCCGATCTTGGCCCAGCGTCGTAGTGTAGTAGTTAGATTGACGGCCTTTTGATCCTGTGGTGGGGTCATCCCGATCTTGGCACAGCCTCGTAGTGTAGTAGTTAGAATGACGGCATTTTGATCCTGTGGTGGGGACATCCCGATCTTGACCCAGAGTCGTAGTGCAGTAGTTAGAATGACGGCATTTTGATCCTGTGGTCGGGTCATCCCGATATTGGCCCAGCGTCGTAGTGTAGTAGTTAGATTGACGGCATTTTGATCCTGTGGTCGGGTCATCCCGATATTGGCTCAGCGTCGTAGTGTAGTAGTTAGATTGACGGCATTTTGATCCTATGGTCGGGACATCCAGATCTTGGCACAGCGTCGTAGTGTAGTAGTTAGATTGACGGCATTTTGATCCTGTGGTCGGGACATCCCGATCTTGGCACAGCGTCGTAGTGCAGTAGTTAGAATGACGGCATTTTGATCCTGTGGTGGAGACATCTCGATCTTGGCCACCGCATCTAGTGTAATAGTTAGAATGACGGCATTTTGATCCTGTGGTGGGGAAATCCCGATCTTGGCCCAGCGTCGTAGTGAAGTAGTTAGATTGACGGCATTTTGATCCTGTCTTCGGGACATCCCGATCTTGGCCAAGCGTGGTAGCGTAGTTGTTAGAATGACATCATGTTGATCCTGTGGAGGGGACATCCCGATCTTGGCCCAGCATCGTAGTGTAGTAGTTACAATGATAGCGTTGTGACGATATTGTGATCCTGTGGTCTGGACATCCAAATCTTGGCTCAGCCTCGTAGTGTAGTAGTCAGAATGACGGCATGTTGATCCTGTGGTCGGGACACCCCGATCTTGGCCCAGCGTCGTAGTGTAGTAATTAGAATGACGGCATTTTGATTCTGTGGTGGGGACATCCCGATCTTGGGCCAGCGTCGTAGTGTGGTAGTTAGAATGGCGGCATTTTGATCCTGTGGTCGGGTGATCACGTTCTTGGCCCAAACAGAATTTGGATCATATTGCGGAATCTTATCTTCGTTAATCTGATGTTATTAGTGCAATGAGAACGTGGGCGACAATTTGCTAACTTTAAAGATGATTCATAAAGAAACTAATACATACTACTGACTTTCTTTGTAATTCATTTAGAGGTCATGACGGCTTAGTGATCGGATTCAGGAGTGTTATCTCAACCCAGACCAAGCGACGCAGTTATCTCGACCCAGACAAAGCGACGAAGTTATCTCCACCCAGACCAAGCGACCGCGTTATCTCAACCCAGACCATGCGACGCAGTTATCTCGACCCAGACAAAGCGACGGAGTTATCTCCACCCAGACCAAGCGACCGAGTTATCTCAACCCAGATCAAGCGACCGGGTTATCTCAACCCAGACCAAGCGACATATGTGTCTCAGCCCAAACCCAGAGACGGAGTTATCTCAACTCAGACCAAGCGACGGACTTTAAACCTGAACGAGACTTAAATCAAAGTCCCCACATACACTCAAATGCACCAAAACCACGCACACAAAGTCCAGTCTTTACTAACCTTGAAATACACTCACACTATTCTTTCAAATAACATTGAACCCGATCCACTTTCCTGCACATGTAAGGGACACATGGCAATCTTGATGTTTCTATCAATCTTTAAAATAAGTATCTCGATTTATTTATCAAGTATCATTTTATTTTAAACTTATTTATTTTACATCGATTGTAACGAAAGCTCTCTGAATTTATTTTAATCACTCTCGATGTCTTCCTTTGTAGAACCAGTACTAAGCAAATGCAGATAAAGTATCTAGCTCAGGGACACAACACATACGGTCATGGCGGGGTCATTTTGACTTTAAACCTTTTTGAATATAATTATTAAATAAAATGTCGAGTTTTCAGTTTTCTTCGTTATTCTACCATTTGTTTTAATATTTGGTGCAATATTTTCCACAGTAAGTAATATGCAAACAACATTTGCTTTATACTGTTCTTATAATTAATATTGATGCAACTAACAGGAAGCCGCGCGAAAACAAATCTTGCCCTGTGTCCCTTTAAGATCTGCCATTGTAACTTTCATGAGAGTATATCGATAATAACCTAATTATTCCTTAGTACTGCATACATTTAAACATATTTATTTTACACCAATTTCAAAACAAGTTCTTTCGACTTAGATTAATCACTCTCGATGGCTTCCTGGGTGGTTATTATCGACAATAACCTAATTAATTCCTTCGTACTGCACACACAGAAAGTGCGTATAACTAATACATTTACTTGTACAGTA
The DNA here is from genome assembly GCA_037043455.1 of Cyrtodaria siliqua. Classification (NCBI taxonomy): domain Eukaryota; kingdom Metazoa; phylum Mollusca; class Bivalvia; order Adapedonta; family Hiatellidae; genus Cyrtodaria; species Cyrtodaria siliqua. Next base: position 36,935 of record JAWPHD010006864.1, read on the forward strand.
ATCGAAGGTTAAGTTGCCTGCGAATTCATACTCAGGGTAACTATGGATACGAGTGGAACAGCTGAAAAGCCAGACTGACTTGCGATTACATGTTGGTTTGTATAGATAGGAAACATGTCATATATACTCACCTGAAACAAACATAATGTTTACATTTCGGAAATCTCTTTTTAATTAGACAGATGCATACAGGGTATGTATTACTTGTGGTGTGTATTTACTTTTGAAAACTTTCAAACGTATTGTCTACCTGTTGTTTTGATGTATAGCTAAATAAGTAGGCATAGTATATTATATAGAGTTGAGTCTTGGTGTGGAGTCATGGAGTGGAGTGGAGTGAATAATTGGAGTGACCTTGGAGTCACATTTTGGAGTGACCTTGGAGTCAAGTTTGGAGTGAATAATTTGGAGTCAATTTTTGAAGTCTAAATTTGGAGTCTTAATTTTCCTTACAATTAATAACTTTTTAGAAACTAATACATTTACTTGAGTTACTTCATTTCACATGAAAAAAAATGCATGTCTGTATTAATCTACCCAATTTTAACAACTAATTTCAAAACTGCACATCTAATTTTAACTTGGACACTGCCTTCTGACAAGTATGTGTTAATTAGATTTGACATATTGCCAGGAACTTTGTATACTCCTGACACTGGATGTCAGACAATTTGACATCTGCAATGGGAGGTGAACATTAAATCATCAGGTCCTAATTGCGTTGCTGTGTATTTATTTTAGCACATGTTAATTAGTCAGAAGAGAGATTAAGATAGAGGATAGAGTAGATTAATAGAACTAAAACAAGCGTTACTGGCCATTTTCGCTGTTGGAACGCAAGACAATGTTTACTTTATCTCTCAAAACAGCAGTACATTAACTGGTTCATATTGGGAGGTGGTGGAAGCTTATTTTCATATGATTGTCCCAGATTTTCTAATAAGATTAGGTTATGATACCTTTTCCAATGAATTAAGTATATAGATGATCTTATATGAGTATTATTGTGTATTATGTATTATAGTGTATTATTGATTTTATCCAAAGAATTTATACTCAGTTACGAACGCTCTGTTTGTCTGTCTGTCTGTCTGTCTGTCTGTCTGTCTGAACACACTTTCGACAACACGTAATAATTTCACTTAAATTTGTGTAAATTTACCTTTTTAAAAATTATAAATATAAATAAAAAATAAATATTCACTCCATTTTTGGGGTTAAGAAGAAAAGAACATAAACAAAGAACAACAGTCGGAACTATATAGTGGTTTCTAAAAAGTTATTAATTGTAAAGAAAACTAATGTACGGAAAACTAAAACTCCAAATTTAGACTCCAAAATATTCACTCCAAATTTGACTCCAAGGTCACTCCAAAATGTGACTCCCAGGTCACTCCAATTATTCACTCCACTCCAAGACTCCACACCAAGACTCCACACCAAGACTCCACTCCAAGACTCCACACCAAGACTCCACACCAAGACTCCACACCAAGACTCCACTCTATATAATATACTATGCCAAAGAAGTAACCCTTTGGTATGTAAACGTTGTGTTTTTAATCTAAATAATAAACCCCAAGCCGCCTCCATCAGCCAGTGTTAATGACCGATCGACCGACACAAATATCCAATATCACTATTCCATAAACACGTGCACTTGTCGTTATCTGTTATACACACATGCTCGTATGTTGTACGTGGCTCGTTTTCCCATCTGGCTTTTATTTCCAACAATGCTGAAAATTATACTTCAAGTGTATTGTGCAGCTTAAGCGTATATTCGGCATGGGGTAAAAGCTGGAGTGGAGTCTTGGATAGGAGTCTTGGAGTGAGTTTGGAGTCAGTGTTTGAATTAAATTTTTGGAATGTCTCCACTTTTAACATTTATGATTTCATAGAATATTCGGCCATGAAGACAAACAAAGCTAGAGATGAAAAGAACACACTCAGAGTAGGGTATGCTTTACATAATGATACATTATATCTGTGATTATTTTATAATTTATAGACTGATCATACCAGTCTATACTGATCATATTTATTTAGTAAAACAACAGGGATCCGGTTACTTCAAGTCGGTGGTATTGCTTTATTGGCAGTTTAAAGTACCAGGATAATACGGAAGAGGACATACATGTACCTATAGTTGGGATTAATTGCAGGACTTATCATAACTTAATTAGTAATGTTGGTCATGCACATTTTGATTGTTCCATAATGATTTGATTATTTCTATGTTAATTATAATCAATGATAGACTGACAACGCTATATTCTCAGATATTGATTAAACACTATTAGTTTCATACAAGTAACTAGTCTGCCATAATCACTTCACACAAGGTAAATGGCAACATTGAATATACTGGTTCATTTATGATATTAAAGCATTGGCCATATGGTAAGCTTCACACTGTAACAAAGCAGGTGAAAGTATTCGTTAGATATACATAACTGTAGCAATGCAATGATCTCTAAAACCAAAAAGCGAGTGAAATTATATAAAATTACTCAGTTAAAATTGTCCAATGTCTCCAAAAGCCGAATCCAAGAATTGACTCCTAAAAATGACTCCAACACTCCACTCCACCGCCACTCCAACTCTACACCCAACATTACACTCCAACAGTCCATCGTCACTCCAACACTACATCTGAACAGTACACTCCAAAACTCAACCGCCACTCCAACAATATACTCCAACACTCCACTCCAAGACTCCATTCCAGAATTGACCCCATGCCCGTATATTTTAGAATTGTGTATCACTATTAAATTGTATAGGAAGTTGGAACATTATACATGTTATATAACTAGGATTCATCTTCACCACAATCTGGGTAAGAGCTTTTAAAATAAGATTTCAATCGTATTGATTATATTACTTTGATACTCTGCACTATGATTTGACAAATGCTATATGGTTGTGTGCATTTTATATATTTCTATAATTCGCTCAGCTGTGTAGCGAATAAAGCGCGTTAAGACATGCGTCATAGATTAGATCTCTGGAGAGATGCCCTCCAACACATATGACAGTGTAAATGTAATGCTGAACATGTATCAGTTGTTACAAAAACAAGAAAAGGCAAACCCACTATGCAATTTGCTTCGATGTTAACATGTCAAGTATTTTAAACAAAGCCAAAATGATGGCTAAAAATAATTGGATGCTACTATATTAAACATTAACCTGCCAATCATTTTTTAAAACGCAACCAGCAACGAACGATAACTGTGTAATAAATCTAAAGTTTGTGTATACTACTCGCAATTTTACAGGTACACAAAAGTAATCAAATATATAAATTAATACTCGTGTAACGTTACAACGATTTAAACTAAAATGTTGTACCCCACCCACTGTTTTAACAGTTACGCATAAAACATCAAGACTAATAGACGGCCATTTAGTTGTAGCATGGTCGCTGACATTTCCTTTGTATTTGTATCGGTGTAAATGATTAAATTGAAAATAACACCTGTGATAGTCCTGCCGAGACCAGAGTTAAGGGTAAGACCAATGGCCGTAACAGAGTTCTGTATAAGGTCAATGACCGTAGTAGAGTTAACTGTAAGACCAGTGACCTTAGCAAAGTTCTGTATAAGACCAGTGACCGTAATAAATTGTGTGTGAGATCAATGACCGTAGCAGATTGTTTGTAAGACCAATGACTTTAGCGTAGTTATGTGTGAGATCAATGACAGTAGCAGAGTTCTGTATAAGACCAATGACCGTAGTAGTATAAGACCAGTTACTGTAGTAGAGTTATGTGAAAGACCAATGACCGTGGTAGAGTTACGTGTAAGACCAGTGACGGTAGTAGAGTTACGTGTAAGACCAATGACCGTAGTAGAGTTAAGTGTAAGACCAATGACCTTCGTAGAGTTATGTGTAAGACCAATATAATAATCGTCGAGTGTAAGACCAAAAACACCGTATTAGAGTTATATGTGAGATCAATGACTTCAGCAAGTTCAGTGTAAGACCAATTACTTAGTAAAGTGTAAGAATAATGACCGTAGTATAGTTAAATGTAAGATCAATGCCCGCAATAGAATTATATGAAAGACCAGGTACCTTAGTATAGTTAAATGTAAGACCAATGCCCGCAATAGTATTATATGAAAGACCAGGTACCTTAGTATAGTTAAATGTAAGACCAATGCCCGCAATAGAATTATATGAAAGACCAGGTACCTTAGTATAGTTAAATGTAAGACCAATGACCGTAATAGAGTTCTTGTCACAAAATGTCACGGGTAGAGCCTATTGGTCGAACATAGCTCTTGTAAGTTATCAGTTACACCCTAATCTATTGTTCGAGTTGAAACAAATTCATGATATATTCATGTAACACGTAAACGTTTGCACAATTTAAGTGGCCGCCAGAGAGGCCGTGTCATAAGTTTAGTTTTGTGCTAATGCTAGTGCTAATGCATGTAAACGTATAGGTATATCTTCCTTAAACGACAAAATTGTATAAGGGGCCTCTCGTGTAGATTCAATACTGCAGATTTAGCCACGTTTGTCACGGACTGAACGGGGGAAATAATGGTTTGGGCGTAATGTTTGCTATAAAACCCATTGTCTTCTAGTTCTTGCCGGGATTGATCGTTACTTTGTTTGTAGCAGAGGTTGGACGGCAACATTCACAGGCAACATGTGGTTAGTATTTATTTTATTAAACGTTTATCGTACATTTGTATTCAGTGGGCGGCGCCATCTTATTTGGCGGTTACGACATCGGGTTAGCATTGATGTTTCTCAAACATTAACTTTAGACTAGCATACAATTTTGAAGTAACTTTATTAGATGTAATTATTGTAATTGATCATTAATTGTAAAACAATATTAATTTGATAATAGTGGATAATAGGTGCATTAGTTAACGTTGGCGTATAACTCGGTGATTGTAATACACGATTGTTAACATTAGTTAACAATGAGATGAGTGATTAGAATAAATGTTCGACGCGTATGCATAGCGTTGTATAATTTGGTCATTTGTTGACATGCGTGCATGCATAACTCAGTGAGTGTAATATACGAGTGATTTGATAATGTTTATATTACATGTATTAGGGGCATTGATTAACAGCGACGTACATGGCGTATACATGGCGTTGTAGACTATGTATACATTGCTACTCATCATTAGTACATCTTACGTATATTTTTTGAATAATGATTTGTTTGGGTAATGATAATTATGCAAGATTGTTATGTTTGTCAACCGACATCTAAAACGTATGTATAATTACAGCCTAAGCCATCCAGGGTTGGAAATAAGCCATACAGGTTGGGATATTCCGGAGTGGAGCTAAGCGTTCACGGATAACGTAACGAGCGGTGGAGACGGTCCCCGTACCTGCGCAGCATGGCTAGGTTTTAGTTTCGACAACCCCCGGGACACAAGGTGGCCCCGTTATCAGTCCTCGCTGGAGGAACATCACCCACAATCTCAGTGGAGGTTAACCATCATTACATCGCGTCATCAACCCTTACAGAAGGCATTTGATGACAATCACCCATTGGATTCGCGCATCATCATCTTCATGAGCTCTCGAGCATCACAGTTATCGCGCTAGATCATAAATCAACATTGCTATAACTTCAACAACACTTTAGTGCCTTATACATTCAGTATTTATAACAATACTAAGAACGTCTTAAACGTTTATGAGAACATTCTTTTCATAGTTAATCTGTGTATTCGCTTGTTTTTTTAGATAATTGTATATATATTAAACATATTTTAAAAGTTGCATTAAACTTATGTAAATGCATTCGCCGTCATTGATTCTTTCCTGAGTTATCCCCAACCACTAGGGTCATCCTGTGACAGTTCTGTATAAGACCAATGACCGTAGCAGAGTTATGTGTAATACCAATGAACGTAGTAGAGTTAAGTGTAAGACCAATGACCGTAGTAGAGTTCTGTATAAGACCCGTGACAGTAGTAGAGCTGGTTATAAGACCAATGACCGTAGCAGAGCTACGTGTGACCAATGACCGTAGTAGAGTTAAGTGTAAGATCAATGACTGTATTATAATTAATTGTACACTAAGGACGGAAGAAGACCAGTGACAGTAGTAGAGTTCTTTATAAGACCAATGTTCGTAGCAGAGATATGTGTAAGACCAAAGACCGTAGTAGAGTAACGTGTAAGACGAATGACCGTAGTAGAGTTAAGTTTAAGACCAATGACCGTGGATGAGTTCTGTGTAAGATCAATGACAGTAGTAGAGTTACGCGTAAGGCCAGTGACGGTAGTAGAGTTAAGAGTAAGACCAATGACCTTCGTAGAGTTGAGTGTAAGACCAATGACCTTCGTAGAGTTATGTGTAAGACCAATATAATAATCGTCGACACCTTATAAGTCATGGTTTTAATAGAATGACCCATATACGCCTCGCTCTATAGAACACGATTCTCGCTAATTAATTCAGATCAGTAATCAGCTCATGATTGATTTCATTTTAAGTAGTGAGTGAGTGAGTATGATTGGGTGCATTCGATTTTTCTACTAAAGTGTCAAGAGTGTATTTGGTTCTTGATACTTAACGACGATTTTTAATGCGTTTTTGTACTCATTTATTTAATTTTTAATATGTTTTTGGTAGTGATGTACCGATTAATCGATTGTAACCGATCATCGGGTACTTAGGAATTCGATTATGATGATCGATGATGAAAGTATATAATCGATCAACGGCTAAATGAAAAAAAATTATTTTGATTAATTTTAAAAATTGAAATAAACCTATCAAGGAAACAACAGTTGGGAAATAAACTTGTTAAAATGAGCATGTACACAAATAAACACATTTATATTTGAATTAGAATTATTTTACTGATTAAAATAAAATTACAATGGCATTAGAAACTAGACAGGAAAGAATATATATTCGAAAACAGAACTTGTTTTAAGTTCAAGGCCTGAAATACAGATATACTTGCACGTTATACTTTATGTTGACTAGCCGATTATAACCAATGATTGATCGGTTACATCCAACCGATTGTAACAGATGATCGATTGTAAATTTCAACCGATTGCCCAATACTAGTTTTTGATGATTTGTTCGTTTGTATGATGTTTTACGTCATTTTCGACACATGTAAGGTTATATACGACGGTTGATTTTTTTGTGGTGAAGGCAGACCACCTACTTTTCCTGGGTAGAACCAGTACTATACACCTCCCGCCATCCATAAGAATCGGCGTTTTTGATGAAAAAATATGCGTAATTACGCAGATACGCGACTTATCTGGAGCACTGCCAATATGTGAAGGCAATGGAAAATAACTTATTTCATAGATGATTTTTAGAAATCAGTGTTAACTGAAATAAAATGTGAAGGAAAACTTGTGAATTTACTACATAAAAGTTTGAAATATATCATTATAATTTATGTCAACATCATGAACATTTCAGACTTGAATGTTGCGAGTACTAAATTGAGACCTGTTTTTGTACCGTCAGCAGATAATTCCCATTACATTTACATGTAGCTTGTTACAATCTGACTCACTTGTCCCAGACAGTCGGAGATGCTACATGTCGAGCTCTGACAACAGACGGAATGAAAGTTGGTTGATAGAGCCGGCAGGGTACATGGTCATGACATTTCGTTCCTGTCAAGTTTATAGGATTTTTTTTACAAAATGTTCACTTTGATGTAATTTTTTGTATGTGAAAAAATGTGTCAGTTTTCTTGTGGAGGTTTAAGTTCTGGTTAAAATCCAATAAATCATATGTGGGTGGCAGGCAATCATTTATTTGACATCTTAGGATGATTTTTTTTAAACACGAATGTTTATAGTTGCACCCTAGATGGAGGACGGCATTTATCAAAAATCGCCGTTCGTAGACCTATATTTTATGCACTAATATGCGTGGACTTTCTTCCACCATAATAAACTGACCTCCCTATGACCTTCAATATAATGGATGGGAGTATCCTGCAGATACGCCGCGGATATATCCTGCTGTGGGTGGGATGAGTTACACAGGGCTCGAAATTAGCACTAGTCTGGTAGCCCGAAGCTAGTAAAAATACTGTTATTCTACCAAATGTTTGTGTCTGGGGTGTCCGAACAAATAAACAAATTTTACTACAGCAAAAAATGAATTATCAGTTGAAATGAGTGATTTTCGTATTTCTTTTTAGTAAAATCTAGGTCGAAATGCTTGCCATTGCTTGGATAACCGTGCTTGAAATGAGTGCTTGTCGTATTTCTTCTTAGTAAAATCTTGGTCGAGATGTTTGCTTGTGCTTGGATAACCGTGCATATTTATTCACTCTTCACTCCTGACCGACTACCAAACTTGATATTTCTTCATATTTGAGTCTGATGGACACGGTCCTAATTCTGGCATGCGCCTAAGAGGTCATAGATAACAGTGGACTGGGGTTTGAGCCCAGGGCTTACTGAGAACGGTTCTGCGATGCTCTCAAAATAACGTTCAACTGGCCAGACTCTCTTACATATAGTCAAACTAATTGTCATTACGCATTCATTGTTAAAAAAAATAACGAAAAAAACATCCTCACTTTTTGAAGGACGTTTCCTGAAGGCACTTTTTTTACCTCATTTTGAGGTCAAAATTGAATTATTCTAAATGTATACATGTTATAAAACACAACACTTACCATTCTGGGGTTGTACTATCGTGAACACCGTTCAACTTTAACGCCATGAACGCTGGAATCAAGTTCAAACGTCATGAAGGATGATCAATGCGACGGGCACAACTTCATTAGAAATCCTCAAAAGTACTTCTCCTGGAAACCCATCTCATCTCACAAACTAGGTAGATAATGCATCTACCATTGCCCCCCCCCCCCCCCCGCCCCCCCCCCCCCCCCCCCCAACTCTCTAGCAGATATTTAAACACCTCCTAGAATTGTTCTGGCCATGTTATAAAATCCAGTTTATTTGTTTTCTGAATGAAAATCCCGAACAAAATAATGTCCGCCATGTTGTTTCTTTTTTATTTTTTTATGTCGATTCATACGCGTGATGTGGTTCTATGTATCATATAAGGGATACCATTATTTGGCTTAAAAACGATCATATACTATTTATATATGACCAGTGTTGTGTAATAACATCGATTTGTTAATAAATCGCTCTTTAAAGCATAGTTCTGGCCAGGGAGCAACACCCCCGCCCAGGGAACAACATACCCCGCCTTACCCGCGGTTTATGCCTAAAGACACGGGTTGGACGGGGTAGGGTAATTAATAGGCCGCAAACGAGATGTATAAATACATATATATTGGATATTATCTATACTATGAAGTGAAATTCCGGAATCTGTATAACAAATGGTGATCTCCTGAATAGTTCATGTCGTTATACCTTTCACAATTGATTAGCCATAATTCAGACATGATATTAACTTGAACTGTTTTAAAATATCAGTTTGTGTATTCGATTTATTTTATTTCAGACTGATACCACATACTGCATCGTCCACAGTTACCTTTTAATACAGATGGATATATTTTCAAAACTGCCACTGTTTAAATGCACCGAGTGTAGCACAGTGTTTAAAAAGTCAAGTAGTCTGAACATACACATGCGTAGACATACAGGCGAGACACCATATAATTGTAGCGTGTGCAGTAAAGGATTTACACAGTCAGACACTCTTAAAAGACACATGCGCACCCACACAGGCGAGAAACCATATAAGTGTAGCGTGTGCAATAAAGGATTTACACAGTCAGGCCATCTTAAAACTCACAGACGCATACATACAGGCGAGACACCATATACGTGTAGCGTGTGTAGTAGAGGGTTTAACGTGGCAGGCAATCTTCAAACACACATGCGTAGACATACAGGTAGGACACCATATAAATGTAGCGTGTGCTGTAAAGGATTTATCATGGGAGACGGCCTTAAACAACACATGCGCACATATACAGGCGAGACGACATATACGTGTAGCGTGTGCAGTAGAGTGTTTAGCATGGCAGGCAATCTTCAAACACACATGCGTAGACATACAGGCGAGACACCATATAAGTGTAGCGTGTGCAGTAAAGGATTTACACAGTCAGGCAATCTTCAAATACACATGCGCACCCATACAGGCGAGACACCATATAAGTGTAGCGTGTGCAGTAAAGGATTTACACAGTCAGGCAGTCTTAAAACTCACATGCGCACCCATACAGGCGAGAATCCATATAAGTGTAGCGTGTGCAGTAAAGGATTTACACAGTCAGCCCATCTTAAAACTCACAGGCGCATACATACAGGCGAGACACCATATACGTGTAGCGTGTGCAGTAGAAGATTTACTGGGGCACGCAGCCTTACAGAACACATGCGTATACATACAGGCGAGACACCATATAAATGTAGGATGTGCTGTAAAGGATTTACCTGCGTAGGCGGCCTTAAACAACACATGCGCAGACATACAGGCGATACAACATATAAGTGTAGCGTGTGCAGTAAAGGATTTACACAGTCAGGCGATCTTAAAAGACACATGCGCACCCATACAGGCGAGAAACTATATAAGTGTAGCGTGTGCAGTAAAGGATTTACTGTGGCAAGCAATCTTAAAAAACACGCGTACACACACAGGCGAGACACCATATAAATGTAACGTGCGCAGTAAAGGACTGACCGAGTCAGGCAATCTCAAAACACACATGCACATAATACAGGACGAGACATCATATAAGTGTAGCGCGTGCTGTAAAGGATTTACCATGGCAGGCAGTCTTAAAACACACATACATACAGGCGAGGCACTGTCTAAATGTAACATGTGCAACAAAGCAGTTATCCGGTCATGTGATCTTAAAAAACAAATACACATAGATTCAGCCGAGACTCCATATACGTGTAGCGTGTGCAGTAATGGATTTACACAGTCAGACAATCTTAAAATAAACACAAGCGAATATATACACCCGAGACACCATATAAGCGTGTGCAGTAGAGGATCTACCGTGGCAGGCAATCTTAAAAAACACATGCTCGCATAAAGTAAAGGATTGACATGGGCAGTTTTAAGAAACACATGTGTATACATACAGGCGAGACACCATATAAGTGTAGCATTTGTAACTAAGGAATTATCCAGTCAGTCGGTCTGAATCTTGAAAAAAATACATGCACATACCTACTGGCGAGACACCATATAAGTGTAGCATTTGTAACAAAAGATTTATCCAGTCAGTCGGTCTGAATCTTGAAAAACTACACGCACATACCTACTGGCGAGACACCATATAAGTGTAGCATTTGTAACAAAAGATTTATCCAGTCAGTCGGTCTGAATCTTGAAAATACATGCACATACCTAATGGCGAGACATCATATAAGCGTTGTGTTTGCAGTAAAGGATATATACAGTCAGGCGACCTTAAAAACACCGCGTTTTGGTTTAGTGTTAGCGTGATGGACCCATGATCGAAAAGTGGGGGTTCGATCCCCTCCATGACCATATGCATTGTGTCCATGAGCAAGACACTTTATCTGCATTTGCTTAGTACTGTTTCAACCCAGGAAGACATCTATAGGGATTAAAAGTTCAGAGAGCTTTCGTTACAGTTGATGTAAAATAAATAAGTTTAAACTAAAATACACATGCACATGTATACAGACGAGACCGTAGCATGTGCAGTAAAGTAAAAACCGAGTCAGGTAAATTTTAAACAGAGTCCCCAAAAAGATGCGTATCCGTAAAATACCCATGAACATAATAAAGATGCGTATCCAAGTAAAATACCCATGAACATATTAAAAAAGCGGATTGAAAACATGATTCAGGTAGAAGGTTTTTAAACAAGGTATTTATATGTGTTTAAAATCAGAACCTGTTGTAGGAAATTATTTAATATTAAGAAATTTAGAATAGCTTTGGTATATTTGACAACATACTCTCACAGTTTCCTCATAAAGAGAGGACGGTACATATGGAAAAATCTTCCTCAAACGGGTTATCAATGAGTCGCCAGATTTTTACATGGAGCGTATAGGGGAAATTTCATTAGTGTTTAATATTAGAAATTCTGTAAACATGATCGCTTAGGTGCAAACGGTTTCTTAAAATACAATTTATTATCTTTATTTTGATATAAGTTTAATATTTTTATGTTAAAAGGATCTTGGTCTGTTTTAGAGTTTAAATACACCATCTAGTGTCCTTATAAGTTCTATATAAAATTCATAAAATATGTCGAACATGTGTTTTTTAATTGTAAATATATCGCATAATGACGAAACTGGAGCCTTAGGTGCAAACGGTTCTAAATAGATGAAACAATAATCTTTATTTTGATATAGTTTTCTTTTTAATGACACTAGTTTTACAGATGGTCTGTTTTACAAGCAGACAGCGATTTTTTTTTAATTATTATATTGTTGTTGTTGTTGTTGTTGTTGTTGCTTGCGATAATCACATTACGCAGACGACGCGGAGAAATATATATCATGAAGAGTTGTATGCATACATTTTTAATTCATACAAAAACCCATTACACATGTATTTCTCTGTCCAATGATGGTATTTCCCTTTCTTTAACATTTTAGGCAAAACAAGGAGTCAGAACGAAACTTTTGCTATATCAAAAATGATGGTATTTTTAACTTTTAAACAGCTTTTTATAGCATTTCTCACTATTATAATGCCATTTTCAATAAAAATACACTTTAAAAAACTATTCTCAGTTACAACTTATTAAAAGTAGGTTTCTAATAACGTATTTCATGTAAATATTAAACTGATTTTTTAAAAATGTGTTTTGCTTAAAGGGACACTGTCTATCCTCATGTTTTCATGTCTACATTTCACTGAATAAAAGTCAGACAGTTATTTGGTGAAATGTAGACATGAAAACATGAGGATATTTCACTGAATAAAAGTCAGACAGTTATTTGGTTAAGCTCAATATCTGCTTACTTACGGTAAGCAGATATTGAGCTTAACCAAATAACTGTCTGACTTTTATTCAGTGAAATGTAGACATGAAAACATGAGGATAGACACTAAGTATGTAGGAATACATTCGTGAGTTTGAAAAAAAAAGTTTTAATTATTATATGTAAATAAAGTGGGACCCACAATATTTACCTTTTCTGCGATCACGTGACTTCCATTAGTGCATTAGGTTTTCATCATAGTATGTATAGCGTAATATGTATAGCCCGCTTACCTCAGTCGGGAGCGTTGTCGACCACTTTACACTCACGCACATTATTATTACTGTGAGTTCAAACGCACAAAGCGGATTTATTTTTTTTGTACCTTGATTGAATTCCGTTAAACAATCTTGCTTTTAATTAGTAAATATTCAATAATGCTTAGTGTGTAATGTTTGCGAACATAATTATTGTGTGTTTTATAAGCTAAAAGTTACGGACAGTGTCCCTTTAAATTTACTAAAGTGCATTTATAGTTTCACTCCATATGGTCACTATAGATACATAATGATTCCCAATGTTTTATGGCCCCCATAAAGTGTGTAAGTGTGACGGCCGACACGCTAAATTACATAACTTTACCGATAACGATATCTGCGGGAGATAAATCAGTACTAAATTATTACCAAGAGCTACATTTCGTGAAATTATTGTTTTTTTCAGTCGATTTCGATTTGAGGAAGATTCTTCCATATGTGTAGGTATGCCTAGAGAGCAACGTTTGTGTTTCATTGTAATAATGTTATAGGATGTGAATATCACGTTCTTATTAAATGACGATAATTAGTACTAAATTAAGTTATGATATCTTGCAATTAATGCCAAATATAGAACGTGTACGTCCTCTTCCGTATTAGCCTGAAACTTTAAACTGACAATAAAGCAATAAAAGTTGCTGCTCTGAACACCGACTTGAAGTAACCGGATCCCTGTTGGTTTACTGAATCAATATAATCGGACTGGTATGATGGTATCAGTTTACACATTATAAAATAATCACAGATATGATGTATCATTATGTAAAGCATACCCTACTCTGAATGTGTTCTTTTCATCTCAAGCTCTGTTTCTCTTCATGGCCGAATATTTCATAATATCATAAATGTTAAAAGTTGAGACATTCCAAAAATTGACTTCAAACACGGACTCCAAAACTCACTCCAAGACTCCTATCCAAGACTCCACTCCAGCTTTTACCCCTTGCCGAATATACACAATGCACTTGAAGTATTATTTCCAGCACACTGCCTCGTTACAAGTAAAAGCCAGATGGGAAAACCAGCCAAGTACAACATATGAGCATGTGTGTGTAACAGATAGATAACGAGCAGTGCAAGTCTTTCTCCGCCAGTGAAGATATGGAATAGTGATATGGATATTTGTGTCGGTCGGTCGATATATGCTACATATTAACGCGGCTTGTGGTTTATTATTTAGATTAAAACACAACGTTTACATACCAATGATTTACTTATTTAGCTATACAGCAAAACAACAGGTAGACATTACCTTTGAAAAGTTTTCAAAAGTAAATACACACCACACGTAATACACACCACACATAATACACACCACACGTAATACATACCACACGTAATACACACCACACATAATACACACCACACGTATTACATACCCTGTAGGTATCTTTCTAATTAATAAGAGGTTTCCAAAATGTAACAGTAGTTTTGTTTCAGAAGAGTATATGTGGCAGTTATGTGTTTCCTATCTATCCACACCAACCATGCCAACATTTAATCCAGGCAGTATGGCTTATCAGCTGTTCCACTCGTATCCATAGTTACCGAGTATGAATTCACAGGCAACTTAACCTTCGATAACTGTACAATAAAGAGTCTTACGAGGGATTTAATTAGGTTATGTCGATAATCACTTTGTGTATGCATTACGAAATAATTAATTAGGTAATTGTCGATAATCACTCATAAAAGTTGCAATGGGGGATCTTAAAGGGACACAGGGCAATTGTGATTTGTTTTCAAACTCGCGGCGTCCTGTTAGGTACATAACTGGCATCAATATTGATTATAAGAAAAGTATAACGCAAACTGGTTATGCATATTACTTACTGTAGAAAATACAGCACCACATATTTAAACATATGGTAGAATAACGAAGAAAACTGAAAACTCAACATTTTATTTCATTATATTCAAAAAACTTGATTAATGAATATAGATCCTTATTTTAATGAATGACAGAAACTTCAAGTTTGCCAAGTGTCTCTTTAGTGTGCAGGAAAGTAGATCGGTTTCGATGTTATTTGAAAGAATATTGTGAGTGTATTTCGAAGGTTAGTAAAGGCCGGACTTCGAATGCGTGATTTATGGTGCATTTGAGTGAACGTGCCGCGTACCATTCTACTCGGTCTAACCTTATGTATAAGTCAAAATCGAGACCGATTACCGAAGAACGGTTACTGGAAAACGTGGTCTGATGTTTCATATTCCGAAACTGATGACAATTGACATACACATAACCGCACATACTAACGAATAACTAGTTGTGGCAATTGACATACACATAACCGCACATACTAACGAATAACTAGTTGTGACAATTGACATACATATAACCGCACATACTAACGAATAACTAGTTGTGGCAATTGACATACACATACCCGCGCGTACTAACGAATAACTAGTTGTAACAATTGACATACACATAACCGCACATACTAACGAATAACTAGTTGTGGCAATTCACATACAAATAACCGCACATATTAACGAATAACTAGTTGTGGCAATTGACATACACATAACCGCACATACTAACGAATAAATAGTTGTGGCAATTGACATACACATAACCGCACTAACTGACGAATAACTATTGTGGCAATTGACATACACATAACCGCACATACTAACGAATAACTAGTTGTGGCAATTGACATACACATAACCGAACATACTAACGAATAACTAGTTGTGACAATTGACATACACATAACCGCACATACTAACGAATAACTGGTTGTGGCAATTGACATACACATAACCGCACATACTAACGAATAACTAGTTGTGACAATTGACATACACATAACCGCACATATTAACGAATAATTGGTTGTGGCAATTGACATACACATAACCGCACATACTAACGAATAACTGATTGTGGCAATTGACTTACACATAACCGCACATACTAACGAATAACTAGTAGCGGTTACATTGATATAAACATAATCGCACGTACTAACGAATAACTAGGTTTGGCAATTGACATACACATAACCGCACATACTAACCAATAACTAGTTGTGGCAATTGACATACACATAACCGCACACACTAAGGAATAACTAGTTGTGGCAATTGGCATACATATGACCGCACGTACTAACGAATAACTGGTTGTGGCAATTGACATAAACATAACCGCACATACTAACGAATAACTAGTTGTGGCAATTGACATACACATAACCGCACATACTAACGAATAACTAGTTGTGGCAATTGACTTAAACATAACCGCACATATTAACGAATAATTGGTTGTGGCAATTGACATACACATAACCGCACATACTAACGAATAACTGATTGTGGCAATTGACATACACATAACCTCACATACTAACGAATAACTAGTTGCGGTTACATTGACATCAACATAATCCCACGTACTAACGAATAACTAGGTTTGGCAATTGACATACACATAACCGCACATACTGACCAATAACTAGTTGTGGCAATTGACATACACATAACCGCACATACTAACGAATAACTAGTTGAGGCGGAATAACTAGTTGCTGTTATATTAACATAAACGTAAACGCACATACTAACGAATAATTAGTTGTGGCAATTGACATGAACATAACCGCACATACTAACGAATAACTAGTTGTGGCAAATGACATACACATAACCGCACATACTGACGAATAACTAGTTGTGGCAATTGAAATACCCATAACCGCACATACTAACGAATAACTAGTTGTAGCAATTGACATACACATAACCGCACATACTAACGAATAACTAGTTCTGGCAATTGACATAAACATAACCGCACATACTAACAAAAAACTAGTTGTGGCAATTGACATACACATAACCGCACATACTAACGAATAACTAGTTGTGGCAATTGACATAAACATAACCGCACATATTAGCGAATAATTGGTTGTGGCAATTGACATACACATAACCGCACATACTAACGAATAACTGATTGTGGCAATTGACATACACATAACCGCACATACTAACGAATAACTAGTTGCGGTTACATTGACATAAACATAATCGCACGTACTAACGAATAACTAGGTTTGGCAATTGACATACACATAACCGCACATACTAACGAATAACTAGATGTGGCAATTGACATACACATAACCGCACATACTAACGAATAACTAGTTGTGGCAATTGACATACAAATGACCGCACGTACTAACGAATAACTAGTTGTGGCAATTGACATACACATAACCGCACATACTAACGAATAACTAGTTGTGGCGATTGACATACAAATGACCGCACATACTAACGAATAACTAGTTGTGGCAATTGACATACACATAATCGCACATACTAACGAATAACTAGTTGTGGCAATTGACATACAAATGACCGCACGTACTAACGAATAACTAGTTGTGGCAATTGGCATACAAATGACCGCACGTACTAACGAATAACTAGTTGTGGCAATTGGCATACAAATGACCGCACGTACTGACGAATAACTTGTTGTGGCATTTGACATACACATAACCGCACATACTAACGAATAACTAGTTTCGGCAATTGGCATACAAATGACCGCACGTACTGACGAATAGCTAGTTGTGGCAATTGACATACAAATGACCGCACATACTAACGAGTAACTAGTTGTGGCATTTGGCATACAAATGACCGCACGTACTGACGAATAACTAGTTGTGGCAATTGATATACACATAACCGCACATACTAACGAATAACTGGTTGTGGCAATTGGCATACAAATGACCGCACGTACTGACGAATAACTAGTTGTGGCAATTGACATACACATAACCGCACATACTAACGAATAACTATTCTGGCAATTGACATACACATAATCGCACATACTAACGAATAACTAGTTGTGGCAATTGACATACACATAACCGCACATACTAACGAATAACTAGTTGTTGCAATTGACATACACATAACCGCACGTACTAACGAATAACTATTTGTGGCAATTGATATACACATAACCGCACGTACTAACGAATAACTAGTTCTGGCAATTGACATACAAATGACCGCACGTACTAATGAATAACTAGTTGTGGCAATTGGCTTACAAATGACCGCATGTACTAACGAATAACTAGTTGTGGCAATTGACATACAAATGACCGCACGTACTAACGAATAACTAGTTGTGGCAATTGGCATACAAATGACCGCACGTACTAACGAATAACTAGTTGTGGCAATTGACATACACATAACCGCACATACTAACGAATAACTAGTTTTTGCAATTGACATACACATAACCGCACGTACTAACGAATAACTAGTTATGGCAATTGATATACACATAACCGCATATACTAATGAATAACTAGTTGCGGTTACATTCAAATAAACATAACCGCACATACTAACGAACAACTAGTTGCGGTAACATTGACATAAACATAAACGAACATGCTAACGAATAACTAGTTGCGGTTACATTAACATAAACGTAAACGCACATACTAACGAATAATTAGTTGTGGCAATTGACATAAACATAACCGCACATACTAACGAATAACTATTTGTGGCAAATGACATACACATAACCGCACTAACTGACGAATAACTATTGAGGCAATTGACATACACATAACCGCACATACTAACGAATAACTGGTTGTGGCAATTGACATAAACATAACCGCACATACTAACGAATAACTAGTTGTGTCAACTGACATACACATAACCGCACACACTAACGAATAACTAGTTGTGGCAATTGACATAAACATAACCGCACATACTAACGAATAACTAGTTGTTGCAATTGATATACACATAACCGCATATACTAATAAATAACTAGTTGCGGTTACATTGACATAAACATAACCGCACATACTAACGAACAACTAGTTGCGGTAACATTGACATAAACATAACGCACATACTAACGAACAACTAGTTGCGGTTACATTGACATAAACATAACCGCACATACTAACGAATAACTATTTGTGGCAAATGACATACACATAACCGCACTAACTGACGAATAACTATTGTGGCAATTGACATACACATAACCGCACATACTAACGAATAACTAGTTGTGGCAATTGACATACACATAACCGCACATACTAACGAATAACTGGTTGTGGCAATTGACATAAACATAACCGCACATACTAACGAATAACTAGTTGTGTCAACTGACATACACATAACCGCACACACTAACGAATAACTAGTTGTGGCAATTGATATACACATAACCGCATATACTAATAAATAACTAGTTGCGGTTACATTGACATAAACATAACCGCACATACTAACGAACAACTAGTTGCGGTAACATTGACATAAACTTAACGCACATACTAACGAACAACTAGTTGCGGTTACATTGACATAAACATAACCGCACATACTAACGAATAACTAGTTGCGTTACATTAACATAAACATAAACGCACATACTAACGAATAAGTAGTTGTGGCAATTGACATACACATAACCGCACATACTAACGAATAACTAGTTGTAGCAATTGACATACACATAACCGCACATACTAACGAATAACTAGTTGTGGCAATTGACATACACATAACCGCACATACAAACGAATAACTGGTTGTGGCAATTGACATACACATAACCGCACATACTAACGAATAACTGTTTGTGGCAATTGACATAAACATCACCGCACATACTAACGAATAACTAGATGTGGCAATTGACATACACATAATCGCACATACTGACGAATAACTATTGTGGCAATTGACATACACATGACCGCACGTACTAACGAATAACTAGTGGAGGCAATTGACATACACATAATCGCACATACTAACGAATAACTAGTTGTGGCAATTGACATACACATAATCGCACATACTAACGAATAACTATTGTGGCAATTGACATACACATAACCGCACATACTAACGAATAACTAGTTTTAGCAATTGACATACACATAACCGCACATACTAACGAATAACTAGTTGTGGCAATTGACATACACATAACCGCACATACTAACGAATAACTGGTTGTGGCAATTGACATACACATAACCGCACACACTAACGAATAACTAGTTGTGGCAATTGATATACACATAACCGCATATACTAATAAATAACTAGTTGCGGTTACATTGACATAAACATAACCGCACATACTAACGAACAACTAGTTGCGGTAACATTGACATAAACTTAACGCACATACTAACGAACAACTAGTTGCGGTTACATTGACATATACATAACCGCACATACTAACGAATAACTAGTTGCGTTACATTAACATAAACATAAACGCACATACTAACGAATAAGTAGTTGTGGCAATTGACATACACATAACCGCACATACTAACGAATAACTAGTTGTAGCAATTGACATACACATAACCGCACATACTAACGAATAACTAGTTGTGGCAATTGACATACACATAACCGCACATACAAACGAATAACTGGTTGTGGCAATTGACATACACATAACCGCACATACTAACGAATAACTATGTGTGGCAATTGACATACACATAACCGCACATATTAACGAATAACTGTTTGTGGCAATTGACATAAACATCACCGCACATACTAACGAATAACTAGATGTGGCAATTGACATACACATAATCGCACATACTGACGAATAACTATTGTGGCAATTGACATACACATGACCGCACGTACTAACGAATAACTAGTGGAGGCAATTGACATACACATAATCGCACATACTAACGAATAACTAGTTGTGGCAATTGACATACACATAATCGCACATACTAACGAATAACTATTGTGGCAATTGACATACACATAACCGCACATACTAACGAATAACTAGTTGTGGCAATTGACATACAAATAATCGCACATACTAACGAATAACTAGTTGTGGCAATTGACATACACATAATCGCACATACTAACGAATAACTAGTTGTGGCAATTGGCATACAAATGACCGCACGTACTGACGAATAACTAGTTGTGGCAATTGACATACAAATGACCGCACATACTAACGAATAACTAGTTGTGGCAATTGGCATACAAATGACAGCACGTACTGACGAATAACTAGTTGTGGCAATTGACATAAACATAACCGCACATACTAACGAACAACTAGTTGCGGTAACATTGACATAAACATAACGCACATACTAACGAACAACTAGTTGCGGTTACATTGAATTAAACATAACCGCACATACTTACGAATAACTAGTTGCGTTACATTAACATAAACATAAACGCACATACTAACGAATAACTAGTTGTGGCAATTGACATACACATAACCGCACATACTAACGAATAACTAGTTTTAGCAATTGACATACACATAACCGCACATACTAACGAATAACTAGTTGTGGCAATTGACATACACATAACCGCACATACTAACGAATAACTGGTTGTGGCAATTGACATACACATAACCGCACATACTAACGAATAACTATTTGTGGCAATTGACATACACATAACCGCACATATTAACGAATAACTGTTTGTGGCAATTGACATAAACATCACAGCAAATACTAACGAATAACTAGATGTGGCAATTGACATACACATAATCGCACATACTGACGAATAACTATTGTGGCAATTGACATACACATGACCGCACGTACTAACGAATAACTAGTGGTGGCAAATGACATACACATAATCGCACATACTAACGAATAACTAGTTGTGGCAATTGACATACACATAATCGCACATACTAACGAATAACTATTGTGGCAATTGACATACACATAACCGCACATACTAACGAATAACTAGTTGTGGCAATTGACATACAAATAATCGCACATACTAACGAATAACTAGTTGTGGCAATTGGCATACACATAATCGCACATACTAACGAATAACTAGTTGTGGCAATTGACATACAAATGGCCGCACGTACTAACGAATTACTAGTTGTGGCAATTGGCATACAAATGACCGCACGTACTAACGAATAACTAGTTGTGTCAATTGACATACACATACTCGCACATACTAACGAATAACTAGTTGTGGCAATTGACATATACATAACCGCACATACTAGCGAATAACTAGTTGTGGCAATTGACATACATATAACCGCACGTACTAACGAATAACTAGTTGTGGCAATTGATATACACATAACCGCATATACTAATGAATAACTAGTTGCGGTTACATTCAAATAAACATAACCGCACATACTAACGAACAACTAGTTGCGGTAACATTGACAAAACATAAACGCACATACTAACGAATAACTAGTTGCTGTTACAATAACATAAACGTAAACGCACATACTAACGAATAATCAGTTGTGGCAATTGACATAAACATAACCGCACATACTAACGAATAACTAGTTGTGGCAAATGACATACACATAACCGCACATACTGACGAATAACTAGTTGTGGCAATTGACATACCCATAACCGCACATACTAACGAATAACTAGTTGTGGCAATTGACATACACATAACCGCACATACTAACGAATAACTAGTTGTGGCAATTGACATAAACATAACCGCACATATTAACGAATAATTGGTTGTGGCAATTAACATACACATAACCGCACATACTAACGAATAACTGATTGTGGCAAATGACATACACATAACCGCACATACTAACGAATAACTAGTTGCGGTTACATTGACATAAACATAATCGCACGTACTAACGAATAACTAGGTTTGGCAATTGACATACACATAACCGCACATACTAACCAATAACTAGTTGTGGCAATTGGCATACACATAACCGCACATACTAACGAATAACTAGTTGTGGCAATTGGCATACAAATGACCGCACGTACTGACGAATAACTAGTTGTGGCATTTGACATACACATAACCGCACATACTAACGAATAACTAGTTGTGGCAATTGGCATACAAATGACCGCACGTACTGACGAATAACTAGTTGTGGCAATTGACATACAAATGACCGCACATACTAACGAATAACTTGTTGTGGCAATTGGCATACAAATGACCGCACGTACTGACGAATAACAAGTTGTGGCAATTGACATACACATAACCGCACATACTAACGAATAACTAGTTGTGGCAATTGGCATACAAATGACCGCACGTAATGACGAATAACTAGTTGTGGCAATTGACATACAAATGACCGCACATACTAACGAATAACTAGTTGTGGCAATTGGCATACAAATGACAGCACGTACTGACGAATAACTAGTTGTGGCAATTGACATACACATAACCGCACATACTAACGAATAACTAGTTGTGGCAATTGACATACACATAATCGCACATACTAACGAATAACTAGTTGTGGCAATTGACATACACATAACCGCACATACTAACGAATAACTAGTTGTGGCAATTGACATACACATAACCGCACATACTAACGAATAACTATTTGTGGCAATTGATATACATATAACCGCACATACTAACGAATAACTAGTTGTGGCAATTGACATACAAATGAACGCACGTACTAACGAATAACTAGTTGTGGCAATTGGCATACAAATGACCGCAAGTACTAACGAATAACTAGTTGTGGCAATTGACATACACATAATCGCACATACTGACGAATAACTAGTTGTGGCAATTGACATACAAATGACCGCACGTACTAACGAATAAATAGTTGTGGCAATTGGCATACAAATGACCGCACGTACTAACGAATAACTAGTTGTGGCAATTGACATACAAATGACCGCACGTACTAACGAATAACTAGTTGTGGCAATTGGCATACAAATGACAGCACGTACTAACGAATAACTAGTTGTGGCAATTGACATACACATAATCTCACATACTAACGAATAAATAGTTGTGGCAATTGACATACACATAACCGCACATACTAACGAATAACTAGTTTTGGCAATTGACATACACATAACCGCACGTACTAACAAATAACTAGTTCTGTCAATTGATATACACATAACCGCATATACTAATGAATAACTAGTTGCGGTTACATTCAAATAAACATAACCGCACATACTAACGAACAACTAGTTGCGGTAACATTGACATAAACATAAACGCACATGCTAACGAATAACTAGTTGCGGTTACATTAAAATAAACGTAAACGCACATACTAACGAATAATTAGTTGTGGCAATTGACATAAACATAACCGCACATACTAACGAATAACTAGTTGTGGCAAATGAAATACACATAACCGCACTAACTGACGAATAACTATTGTGGCAATTGACATACACATAACCGCACATACTAACGAATAACTAGTTGTGGCAATTGACATACACATAACCGCACATACTAACGAATAACTGGTTGTGGCAATTGACATAAACATAACCGCACATACTAACGAATAACTAGTTGTGTCAATTGACATGCACATAACCGCACATACTAACGAATAACTAGTTGTGGCAATTGACATAAACATAACCGCACATATTAACAAATAATTGGTTATGGCAATTGACATACAAATAACCGCACATACTAACGAATAACTGGTTGTGGCAATTGACATACACATAACCGCACATACTAACGAATAACTAGTTGCGGTTACATTGACATAAACATAATCGCACGTACTAACGAATAACTAGGTTTGGCAATCGACATACACATAACCGCACATACTAACCAATAACTAGTTGTGGCAATTGACATACACATAACCGCACATACTAACTAATAACTAGTTGTGGCAATTGGCATACACATGACCGCACGTACTAACGAATAACCAGTTGTGGCAATTGACATACACATAACCGCACATACTAACGAATAACTAGTTGTGGCAATTGACATACACATAACCGCACGTACTAACGAATAACTAGTTGTGGCAATTGATATACACATAACCGCATATACTAATAAATAACTAGTTGCGGTTACACTGACATAAACATAACCGCACATACTAACGAACAACTAGTTGCGGTAACATTGACATAAACATAACGCACATACTAACGAACAACTAGTTGCGGTTACATTGACATAAACATAACCACACATACTAACGAATAACTAGTTGCGTTACATTAACATAAACATAAACGCACATACTAACGAATAACTAGTTATGGCAATTGACATACACATATCCGCACATACTAACGAATAACTAGTTGTAGCAATTGACATACACATAACCGCACATACTAACGAATAACTGGTTGTGGCAATTGACAAACATATAACCGCACATACTAACGAATAACTAGTTGTGGCAATTGACATACACATAACCGCACATATTAACGAATAACTGGTTGTGGCAATTGACATACACATAACCGCACATACTAACGAATAACTAGATGTGGCAATTGACATACACATAATCGCACATACTGACGAATAACTATTGTGGCAATTGACATACACATGACCGCACGTACTAACGAATAACTAGTTGTGGCAATTGACATACACATAATCGCACATACTAACGAATAACTTGTTGTGGCAATGGCATACACATAACCGCACATACTAACGAATAACTGGTTGTGGCAATTGACATAAACATAACCGCACATACTAACGAATAACTAGTTGTGTCAATTGGCATACACATAACCGCACATACTAACGAATAACTAGTTGTGGCAATTGACATAAACATAACCGCACATATTAACGAATAATTGGTTGTGGCAATTGACATACACATAACCGCACATACTAACGAATAACTGATTGTGGCAATTGACTTACACATAACGGCACATGCTAACAAATAACAAGTTGCGGTTACATTGACATAAACATAATCGCACCTACTAACGAATAACTAGGTTTGGCAATTGACATACACATAACCGCACATACTAACCCATAACTAGTTGTGGCAATTGACATACACATAACCGCACATACTAACGAATAACTAGTTGTGGCAATTGGCATACAAATGACCGCACGTACTAACGAATAACTAGTTGTGGCAATTGGCATACAAAGAACCGTACATACTAACGAATAACTAGTTGTGGCGATTGACATACAAATGACCGCACATACTAACGATATAACTAGTTGCGGTTACATTAACGTAAACATAAACGCATATACTAACGAATAACTAGTTGTGGCAATTGACATACACATAACCGCACATACTAACGAATAACTAGTTGTGGCAATTGACATAAATATAACCGCACATATTAACGAATAATTGGTTGTGGCAATTGACATACACATAACCGCACATACTGACGAATAACTGATTGTGGCAATTGACATACACATAACCGCACATACTAACGAATAACTAGTTGTGGTAATTGACATACACATAATCGCACATACTAACGAATCACTAGTTGTGGCAATTGACATACAAATGACCACACGTACTAACGAATAACTAGTTGTGGAAATTGGCATACAAATGACCGCACATGCTAACGAATAACTAGTTGTGTCAATTGGCATAAACATAATCGCACATACTAACGAATAAATAGTTGTGTCAATTGACATACACATAACCGCACATACTAACGAATAACTAGTTGTGGCAATTGACATAAACATAACCGCACATACTAACGAATAACTAGTTGTGGCAATTGACATACACATAACCGCACATACTAACGAATAACTAGTTGTGGCAATTGACATAAACATAACCGTACATATTAACGAATAATTGGTTGTGGCAATTGACATACACATAACCGCACATACTAACCAATAACTAGTTGTGACAATTGACATACACAAAACCGCACATACTAACGATTAACTAGTTGTGGCAATTGGCATACAAATGACCGCACGTACTAACGAATAACTAGTTGTGGCAATTGACATACACATAACCGCACATACTAACGAATAACTAGTTGTGGCAATTGACATACACATAATCGCAAATACCAACGAATAACTAGTTGTGGCAATTGACATACAAATGACCGCACGTACTAACGAATAACTAGTTGTGGCAATTGGCATACAAATGACCGCACGTACTAACGAATAACTAGTTGTGGCTATTGACATACACATAATCGCACATACTAACGAATAACTAGTTGTGGCAATTGACAGACTCATAACCGCACATACTAACGAATAACTAGTTGTGGCAATTGACATACACATAACCGCACTTACTAACGAATAACTAGTTGTGGCAACTGATATACACATAACCGCATATACTAATGAATAACTAGTTGCGGTTACATTCAAATAAACATAACCGCACATACTAACGAACAACTAGTTGCGGTAACATTGACATAAACATAAACGCACATGCTAACAAATAACTAGTTGCGGTTACATTAACATAAACGTAAACGCACATACTAACGAATAATTAGTTGTGGCAATTGACATAAACATAACCGCACATACTAACGAATAACTAGTTGTGGCAAATGACATACACATAACCGCACATACTAACGAATAACTAGTTGTGTCAATTGACATACACATAACCGCACATACTAACGAATTACTAGTTGTGGCAATTGACATAAACATAACCGCACATATTAACGAATAATTGGTTGTGGCAATTGACATACACATAACCGCACATATTAACGAATAACTGGTTGTGGCAATTGATATAAACATAACTGCACATACTAACGAATAACTAGTTGTGGCAATTGACATACACATAACCGCACGTACTAACGAATAACTAGTTGTGGCAACTGATATACACATAACCGCATATACTATTGAATAACTAGTTGCGGTTACATTCAAATAAACATAACCGCACATACTAACGAACAACTAGTTGCGGTAACATTGACATAAACATAAACGCACATGCTAACAAATAACTAGTTGCGGTTACATTAACATTAACGTAAACGCACATACTAACGAATAATTAGTTGTGGCAATTGACATAAACATAACCGCACATATTAACGAATAACTGGTTGTGGCAATTGACATAAACCTAACCGCACATACTAACGAATAACTAGTTGTGTAAATTGACATACACATAACCGCACATACTAAGAATAACTAGTTGTGGCAATTGACATAAACATAACCGCACATATTAACGAATAATTGGTTGTGGCAATTGACATACAAATAACCGCACATACTAACGAATAACTGGTTGTGGCAATTGACATACACATAACCGCACATACTGACGAATAACTAGTTGCGGTTACATTGACATAAACATAATCGCACGTACTAACGAATAACTAGGTTTGGCTATTGACATACACATAACCGTACATACTAACCAATGACTAGTTGTGGCAATTGACATACACATAACCGCACATACTAACAAATAACTAGTTGTGGCAATTGACATACACATAACCGCACATACTAACGAATAAATAGTTGTGGCAATTGACATACACATAACCGCACAAACTAACGAATAACTAGTTGTGGCAATTGATATACACATAACCGCATATACTAATAAATAACTAGTTGCGGTTACTTTGACATAAACATAACCGCACATACTAACGAACAACTAGTTGCGGTAACATTGACATAAACATAACCGCACATACTGACGAAAAACTAGTTGCGGTTACATTGACATAAACATAACCGCACATACTAACGAATAACTAGTTGCGGTTACATTAACATAAACATAAACGCACATACTAACAAATAACTAGTTGTGGCAATTGGCATACACATAACCGCACATACTAACGAATAACTAGTTGTAGCAATTGACATACACATAACCGCACATACTAACGAATAACTGGTTGTGGCTATTGACATACACATAACCGCACATACTAACGAATAACTAGTTGTGGCAATTGACATACACATTACCGCACATATTAACGAATAACTGGTTGTGGCAATTGACATACACATAACCGCACATACTAACTAATAACTAGTTGTGGCAATTGACATACACATAACCGCACATACTAACGAATAACTAGTTGTGGCAATTGACATACACATAACCGCACGTACTAACGAATAACTAGTTGTGGCAATTGATATACACATAACCGCATATACTAATAAATAACTAGTTGCGGTTACTTTGACATAAACATAACCGCACATACTAACGAACAACTAGTTTCGGTAACATTGACATAAACATAACCGCACATACTGACGAACAAATAGTTGCGGTTACATTGACATAAACATAACCGCACATACTAACGAATAACTAGTTGCGGTTACATTAACATCAACATAAACGCACAAACTAACGAATAACTAGTTGTGGCAATTGGCATACACATAACCGCACATACTAACGAATAACTAGTTGTAGCAATTGACATACACATAACCGCAAATACTAACGAATAACTAGTTGTGGCAATTGACATACACATAACCGCACATACTAACGAATAACTGGTTGTGGCTATTGACATACACATAACCGCACATACTAACTAATAACTAGTTGTGGCAATTGACATACACATACCCGCACATATTAACGAATAACTGGTTGTGGCAATTGACATACACATTACTGCACGTACTAACGAATAACTAGTTGTGGCAATTGACATACACATAATCGCACATACTAACGAATAACTAGTTGTGGCAATTGACATACACATAATCGCACATACTAACGAATAACTAGTTGTGGCAATTGACATACACATAACCGCATATACTAACGAATAACTATTTTGGCAATTGACATACACATAATCGCACATACTAACTAATAACTAGTTGTGGCAATTGACATACACATAACCGCACATACTAACAAATAAATAGTTGTGGCAATTGACATACACATAACCGCACGTACTAACGAATAACTAGTTGTGGCAATTGATATACACATAACCGCATATACTAATAAATAACTAGTTGCGGTTACTTTGACATAAACATAACCGCACATACTAACGAACAACTAGTTTCGGTAACATTGAC
Organism: Cyrtodaria siliqua; assembly: GCA_037043455.1. Taxonomy (NCBI): domain Eukaryota; kingdom Metazoa; phylum Mollusca; class Bivalvia; order Adapedonta; family Hiatellidae; genus Cyrtodaria; species Cyrtodaria siliqua. The sequence goes on from JAWPHD010006864.1 coordinate 67,177, forward strand.
ATAAACATAACCGCACATACTGACGAACAACTAGTTGCGGTTACATTGACATAAACATAACCGCACGTACTAACGAATAACTAGTTGCGGTTACATTAACATCAACATAAACGCACATACTAACGAATAACTAGTTGTGGCAATTGGCATACACATAACCGCACATACTAACGAATAACTAGTTGTAGCAATTGACATACACATAACCGCAAATACTAACGCATAACTAGTTGTGGCAATTGACATACACATAACCGCACATACTAACGAATAACTGGTTGTGGCTATTGACATACACATAACCGCACATACTAACTAATAACTAGTTGTGGCAATTGACATACACATAACCGCACATATTAACGAATAACTGGTTGTGGCAATTGACATACACATTACTGCACGTACTAACGAATAACTAGTTGTGGCAATTGACATACACATAATCGCACATACTAACGAATAACTAGTTGTGGCAATTGACATACACATAATCGCACATACTAACGAATAACTAGTTGTGGCAATTGACATACACATAACCGCATATACTAACGAATAACTATTGTGGCAATTGACATACACGTAATCGCACATACTAACGAATAACTAGTTGTGGCAATTGACATACACATAATCGCACATACTAACGAATAACTAGTTGTGGCAATTGACATACACTTAATCGCATATACTAACGAATAACTTGTTGTGGCAATTGACATACACATAATCGCACATACTAACGAATAACTTGTTGTGGCAATTGACACACACATAATCGCACATACTAACGAATAACTAGTTGTGGCAATTGACATACACATAATCGCACATACTAACGAATAACTAGTTGTGGCAATTGACATACACATAACCGCACATACTAACGAATAACTGGTTGTGGCAATTGACATACACATAACCGCACATACTAACGAATAACTAGATGTGGCAATTGACATACACATAATGGCACATACTGACGAATAACTATTGTGGCAATTGACATACACATGACCGCACGTACTAACGAATAACTAGTTGTGGCAATTGACATACACATAATCGCACATACTAACGAATAACTAGTTGTGGCAATTGACATACACATAACCGCACATACTGACGAACAACTAGTTGCGGTTACATTGACATAAACATAAACGCACGTACTAACGAATAACTAGTTGCGGTTACATTAACATCAACATAAACGCACATACTAACGAATAACTAGTTGTGGCAATTGGCATACACATAACCGCACATACTAACGAATAACTAGTTGTAGCAATTGACATACACATAACCGCAAATACTAACGAATAACTAGTTGTGGCAATTGACATACACATAACCGCACATACTAACGAATAACTGGTTGTGGCTATTGACATACACATAACCGCACATACTAACTAATAACTAGTTGTGGCAATTGGCATACACATAACCGCACATATTAACGAATAACTGGTTGTGGCAATTGACATACACATTACTGCACGTACTAACGAATAACTAGTTGTGGCAATTGACATACACATAATCGCACATACTAACGAATAACTAGTTGTGGCAATTGACATACACATAATCGCACATACTAACGAATAACTAGTTGTGGCAATTGACATACACAAAACCGCATATACTAACGAATAACTATTGTGGCAATTGACATACACGTAATCGCACATACTAACGAATAACTAGTTGTGGCAATTGACATACACATAATCGCACATACTAACGAATAACTAGTTGTGGCAATTGACATACACTTAATCGCATATACTAACGAATAACTTGTTGTGGCAATTGACATACACATAATCGCACATACTAACGAATAACTTGTTGTGGCAATTGACACACACATAATCGCACATACTAACGAATAACTAGTTGTGGCAATTGACATACACATAATCGCACATACTAACGAATAACTAGTTGTGGCAATTGACATACACATAACCGCACATACTAACGAATAACTGGTTGTGGCAATTGACATACACATAACCGCACATACTAACGAATAACTAGATGTGGCAATTGACATACACATAATGGCACATACTGACGAATAACTATTGTGGCAATTGACATACACATGACCGCACGTACTAACGAATAACTAGTTGTGGCAATTTACATACACATAATCGCACATACTAACGAATAACTAGTTGTGGCAATTGACATACACATAATCGCACATACTAACGAATAACTATTGTGGCAATTGCCATACACATAACCGCACATACTAACGAATAACTAGTTGTGGCAATTGACATACACATAATCGCACATACTAACGAATAACTAGTTGTGGCAATTGACAAACACATAACCGCACATACTTACGAATAACTAGTTGTGGCAATTAGTTGCGGTTCCATCGAGATAAACATAACCGCACATATAAAACTTATAACTAATTGTGATAATTGACATAAACATAACCGCACATACATGTACTAACGAATAACTAGGTGCGACAATCGACATAAACATAACCACACTTCTAACGAATAACTATTTATGAAAATCGATATAAAGATAACCGCACATACTAACGAATAACTAGTTGTGACAATCGACATAAACATAACCACACATACTAACGAATAACTAGTTGCGGTTATATCGACATAAACATAACCGCACACACTAATGTGAACCAGCTGAGGTTACAACGACATAAACATTACCGCACATACTAACGTGATACTAGTTGCGGTTACATCGACGTAAACATAACCGCACATACTAACGTGAAACTTGTTGCGGTGACATCGACATATCTATTTGTACAATCAAGCAGCGCTTTAATGCTTTATTTACAACCTAAGTTCATTAGCTTACGAAGAAAACAATGATTCCTCAATACTAGTAATTAAAACGAGGCGAGTAGGAGCGCACTTACATTCTTTGAATAATCTAGCTGAACGCATAGGAGACGCCGCTAATTCATCAAAATCAGTTAACAAAACAGAAAAGAAGATTACTGTAATTCACATATGTACAGTAGTTTGGACACATTAATAGTTCATGTTGATACGTCATGCTTTGAGTTTTGGTAGCACTGCAGTTAAGAACGTACTGTAAGTACTGCAGTATTCATGAATTATTACTATGTTTCCAAATATACCAACTACACCAACACATTAACTAATTAAAAAAACACACGATCAAACACTGCTATAGAAACTATTAATTAAAGAGATAGTATGTTTTCAGTTATCAGACCGGAAGCTTGTGAACCACTCGTATGTTTTCAGTTATCAGACCGGAAGCTTGTGAACCACGGCAATTTCCACTTTACATTTTACATATTAGTCTCCGAATAAGAAGAAAACTTGTATCCAGAGATAAGAAGGAAGCTCGTGCCCAGCAGAGGTAAGAAGGGAGCTCTTGTCCTGTGATAAAAAGGAAGCTCGTGCCGAGAGATAAAAAGGAAGCTCGTGTCCTGAGATAAGAAGGAAGCTCGTGCCCAGAGATAAGAAGGAAGCTCGTGCCCAGAGATAAGAAGGAAGCTCGTGCCCCGAGATAAGAAGGAAGCTCGTATATAGAGATAAGAAGGGAACTCGTGTCTAGAGATAAGAAGGGAACTCGTGTGTAAAGATAAGAAGGAAGATCGTGTCTAAAGTTCAGAAGGAAGCTCGTGCCCAGAGATAAGAAGGAAACTCGTGCCCAGAGATAGGAAGGAAGCTCGTGCCCAGAGATAAGTAGGAAGCTCGTGCCCAGAGATAAGAAGGAAGCTCGTGCCCGAGATAAGAAGAAAGCTCGTGTCTAGAGATAAGAAGGAAGCTCGTGTCTGGAGATAAAAAGGACTCTCGTGTCTAGAGATAAGAAGGAAGCTCGTGCCCGAGATAAGAAGAAAGCTCGTACCCGAGATAAGAAGGAAGCTCGTGTGTAGAGATAAGAAGGAAGCTCGTGTCCGGAGATAAAAAGGACTCTCGTGTCTAGAGATAAAAAAAGAAGCTCATGTCCCGAGATAAGAAGGAAGATGTGCCCAGACATGTCCAGAGATAAGAAGGAAGCTCTTAACAGTTCATAACTTAGTTTACATACGTATATACCAATATGTGTTATCTTGACTATAGTCGCATTCAACAACACCACCGCTACATACTCTCGCAACCACCGGGCTCTCGCTCGTTCACAATGGCACAGCCACAAACTGTCTCGACCACCGGGTTCCTGTTCGTTTTCAAGGTCAGTTTTATTGCAGAATGTGTTGTGATGGGTAATGTACAGTAAACACATAGACAACATCTTTATTCAGTGGTAGGTTTTGGTATTGGTAACCTGGGCGGGTGACTCTTTACACCAATTATCAAAACTTAATGTTCAATAACTTTGACAACTACCGTATTCATTTGTGAGAAAATGAGCTTAACGCATAAACGTAACCTTGACTAAACCTCACTAGACATTGGGAAATAGGTGAACATGTCAAGGTCATGTGCGCATTGGGATGCTGGACACATGCTACAACTTTGCAATGTTTTATTAATTTATGTACGTCTCATCACAATACACAACATTAGCGACAAAACGTTATCTATATCAATATAGTAGAACCAATCTTTGTCGAAATGGCGACAAACAATCAGCCAGGAAATGGGGGCAAACAACCAGCTAGGAAATAGGGGCAAACAATCAGCCATGAAAGTCCAGACGATATGCGTAGGTCCACCTCACTCCAGTTTTGTATAACACGTTTTATTCTGAGGTAAATTATAGGAGGAGTTATTTGCACACGTTTGTATTTACTATAAACCATATATATATATATATATATATATATATATACAACATATTATTATACAGTACAACATACTAGGATGAAATTAAAACTATCGAATAGGAAAGTCCCAACTATATGATCATGTCCTCCTCATGGCATAGCTGCATACCAGGTTTTATTTTAATAGGAAGGAAACTAAAGGAGGTTCTGCGCATAGAAGGAAGCTTTATCTATATACAGTTATAATACATAGTCGACAAGGGGGATGAAAAATCATCGTACAGAAAAGCCCCGACAAAATGCGCATATCCGCCCTATGTCACAGCTGAATTTCAATCTGATGGAAACTATAGGAAAAGTTACGTTTACAAGAATGTATTCAATAAATACCGTACATAAGAAATAAACAAAAAAAAAGGGCAGAACTCAACGGTATCATCTGCAAAAACACAGCCCGACAATATTCGCATGCCCACCTCATGCCAGAGCTTTCATCATCCAAGATGAGGTATAAGTAGATAACAGGTATAGTAAGTTATTTTGAATGCATGGCTCCAGTATATCTAGACAATGAATACAATAAACAATGAACCAATACGGTAACCAGCAACAATGTTATTAGGGTCAAGATCCAGGTTGTTGGTTGTGTTGGTGCTTACCCCATTAATTATGCACATTTAAAAAGTTTCAAAAATATGGCATAAAGCAGAGACTACATGTGAACTGCAAGTGAATAAAGCGAACAATTAATCTCTAACTCTACGACATGCATGTTAAATATCATTGACTTAGGCGCCATGATTTGTTCTGGTTTGAGATTATTTTGTCACATTAATGGGTACATTATTTGCTACATTCGCTACACTTAAAATAGTTTCTCGCCTGTATGTATGCGTATGTGTTTGTTAAGACTGTCTGAACGGTTAAATACTTTGCCACAGATGTTACACGTAAATGCTGTCTCCCCTGTGTGCCTTCGCATGTGTCTCTTTAGACTGCATGACTGGATAAACGTTTTGCTGCAGATACTACACTTAAATGGTGTCTCACCTGTATGAATGCGCATGTGTCTTTTGAGATTACCTGGTTCTTTAAACACTTTACCGCACACGTTACACGTAAATGGTGTCTCGCCTGTATTTAGGCCCATGTGTATTTTAAGACTTTTTGAATTGGTAAATTCTTTGCTGCACACTATACACTTAAATGGTGTCTCGCCTGTATGTCTGCGCATGTGTTTTTTAAGATTGCCCGACTCGATACATCCTTTATTGCATACGCCACACTTAAATGGCGCCTCGCCTGTATGTAAGTGCATGTGTTTTTAAGGGAGTCTGACATGATAAAACCTTTGCTGCACACGCCACACTTAAATGGTCTCTCGCCTGTATGTAAGTACATGTGTTTTTTAAGACTACCCGAGTCGAATAATACTTTATCGCACACGTTACACGTATGTGTTGTCGCGCCTGTATGCATGTTCATGTCTGTTTTAAACGAGTTTGACAGGATAAATTCTTTGTTGCCTACTCTACACTTAAATGGTGTCTGTTCTGTATGTATATCCGTCCCTAAGGTCGTCTTTGTGTGGTATCTGAAACAAAACAAACAAATCAAAACAAATCGGACATTTATGTCAAGAAAATATGATTATGTTCGCTTACGAGATGAAAACGGCTGACTGAATCAGTGGCATTTATACAAGACGAAGTATGAACATAACACCATCCATATACATTTCGACTCACCTAAAAACACAGTATAATTTCTTTTTGATTATAAGATTATGTCCAGCAAAATGGAAACGGAACACATTTGTATTATAATAGTGACCTCAATATGGACCAGACCGGGGGACCGCCCAGTTGATAGTACTTGCCTCTGAGGATGTTTTGTATATTCCAATATTTCCGTCGTCCCCTCTCCCTGGGGCGCCTCTAAATAACCCAAGATAAGGTGTTGTTGTGTAAATAACCGATAATCTAGTTCCGTTAGATATGGGGAATCTACCAATCACATTTAATCTTAGTAAGTTAGCTTAGCACGTTTAATCACTATAGAAATATATTCGAAAGTAAGTGTACGGCATGCTACCAGATTACTGTGTACGTGTATGTGTATAATTATGCATATGTGACTTTGAATATCACCTATGTATGTGTATATATGACTTTAAATAACACATAACGTGTTTTTGAGCATTTAAAGATCATTAACTTGTATTAATATGTGAAACATACGTTTTCTACCAAACGTAACTCTGTCACCGACCTTGAGCCAAGTAACCTGAATACAGGGTTACACGCCCCGTTAAAAAATCATGTTATATTGGGACAGCAACCTCAGCGGGAGATGAGTTAAATGACGTTTCCCTTTCAGATATACCTTCGACAGGGCGTGAACCCAAGCTGAGTGGAAAATTGTAGCTCCAGTCATACTCGTTTACGTGTTCATTGCCGTAAAGTGGTTAGTTTGAGAACATGTTCTGTAGAAATCATTGCGCCGCAACTTGAAGTCGACAAAGTTAACCTGTCTTTGCTGTCATCATTTTGGAATGAAAGAAAATCAGATTATAATGAATAATCAGTACAATTTCACAGCGGTTGAAAGGTTTAAACAATTTAAAGAGATCACTATTGCGAGAATTTAGAGTATAAACAGTTAATTGTGTCGGTAGAATATAGTGAATACTTCAGAATATCACTCTCCCGTCAAAACATTCAAAATGACACTATGATCCACGACTGTGATTCCCATATAGGGTTACAGTATTGTCGTTCGTCTGTGCTAACCAATTACCATCACTTTTCCTGATGGAATATATGGAATATTATTTCATGTAGTGTTATCCCAAAAAGGTATATTCCCTACATTAAAAAAACAACAATAATAATAATAATACCGAGCAAAGCTCGGCCGGCAGCCGGCCGACGATGATCGGCTAATGGTAACCAATGTGCAAGTTTTGAAATCGTATCTGGCAGGGCAAAAAACTGTGTCGCACCGGAAGCGCCGCCATTGATGAAATTGTGTTCGGCAATTTCGGATTTTTTTCTCAAATCATCATGGGATCAGTCTGTTTCACTTGGACGAATGTCTCATTTCGTGGTTTGATAAACGCATATTCGGAGTATTCGTACTAGTTCGGCTAATCCCGTCATTCTTCGGGATATTGACGAGTAGTTACGAATAAAGCGATAGTTATTAAATGCATTAAAAGAATGCTTATCATTAGCAGTTGTTTTATTATTTGTTATTGGTTGTCAAAATTAAACTAACCTTCATTAAACCAATGTTTTTATTATTAAATCAAATTATTCAATGAATACAATTGGTTAAAAGTTGATCACATAATTAAAAATAAAAAGGAATATTGATCTGAAAAACGTATATTGACTTTTGTATATTGCCCTGTGAAAAATAAGTATGAAAAAATCAATTTCCATGAATATTCAAAATTTCAAAATTCAAAATTTTAAAATTCAAATTTCAGAATTCAAAATTTTGAAAAATAAGTATGAAAATTTAATTTCCATGAATATTCAAAATTCCAAAATTCCAAAATTCCAAAATTCCAAAATTTCAAAAATTCAAAATTCCATGAATTACACATATCGACCACACTAAAAGGCAATAATTTTATAATATCTCTGTTAACAACAAAGAAAAACACAATCGTGAAAACTCGACCAATCCCATCATTTTCGGGATCACGATGTGATGACGTCAATGTATGACGTCAATGTGTCGTTTTGTTGGTTAACAGAGATAACTTGGATAGCTGTCAAAACAGTCAGAATATATTTTTTAGGGCATAGAAAGATCTCTCTCTTGAATTCAGTTCATCGCAGGGTAAGTCTGGGTGACCTTCACGCACACACTTCTTTTCTGTTTAAAAATAGTGAACTGACAGGAGACAAATCTTCCAACTGAGTTCAGCGTTCAAGCTTGTCCCACTTATATTAACAATGCTTCATTCAACAAATACAATGTGCCTGGTGACTGCTTTTTTCATTGCCTATGTCTAAGCATTACTGGAAAAGTAAATATGTTCAGACAATATAGAAATGAATGAATGGTGTTTTACGGCATGTCGACAAGACAATATAGGAGAAATATATGCTCTTATATTGCTGATAACAGGGTTGACGTGGAGGAGCTAGTCCAAATTTACCACAGTCCTGACATGACCAAACTTTAATACGAGAGGGAAATGATAAATGGTCATGGGTGGGCCACAGCTTGTGAGACTGAAACTGTGTCTACCATTTTAGGCTACAACATCAATGTACACATGGATTTTACGCATCAAAATGGTGCAGAGCAATATCACATGTATTCCTTTTCAACCATTGAAGGAGAATTGTCATGTACAACCATTGACTTGCTTTTGAACAATGAACAGTTTCAAGTTCTAATGACGCTGATAATAGCAAAACTCACCAACCGAAAACACGCATGGCAACAAGAGCAAACATAATTCAGAAAATTATATTAGTACATCATATACTGAACCAAATAAGGACTCAAATTCCAACTGTAATTTAACCAATGACATCCAATCTTTAAGTAGGAAACTAGGAATCAATTATGAAAAACCTCTATGTACTTACTATCTATACACTGGTACAAGGGGCGCGGCTAACGAGTCTTAACTTTACACTTACTAACCATACACCGGTAGTATAAGACACGTTTAGCTGCTTCTTTAATAATAAAACAATCGCTTTAATATATAGTTCACAATTAAACCAGTGCAATACGTAATAGATAGAGTCTGGTCTCAGCTCGTTGGTTATTTAAACACCCCTTTAGTTACCCAAAAATAAACGATTTAATGCTCTGCATTCATCAAATGAAATGTCACCGACCATGCTACAATTCAGTCATTAAGCATGCTACAAATTATATCACACAGAGTATGATAAGTGCTTATGCAATAAGTGAGATAACTTACTTTTTGCAAACACTTCGTACACATTCGATGAAGACGAACGCAAACAGAGCAACCATGGAATGAACTGCAAATCCACGAAATTGGTTATAATAGTATGATTGCCTAACCTTACACACAGGATACGAGATGTTATTCGGAAATGTCACTCAGTAACAAGGAAGTTATGGTAATTGTCACCGGAGTCAATTGTAATTAAGACTTCCTTTCTTTTTAATTATTTGTAATTAGGGTCACTCATGTTCAATTGATGAATTCGACTGATAATTCGCCGTCCTTATTCATTGTTTAGCAAACCCCATATATTTAGTATCAATCGTTTCTATCTGTAAAGTACGAGATTAAGCAAACGATGTTTTTTTTTTTATGACCATAGAGTATTGAATCCTTCAACACATTGAAATAAACCTTCACAGTGTCTGGATCACTGTTTTGGCGGAGGCGAAACCTGCAGAGACGAAAGCCGCATTTCGATTGAGTAAGTCTGTTCCATTATACGCCAGCTGATAAACTCGAAGCAATACCGATAGTGTGCATTGCTGATAAGCAGATTTTGTTATAGTTTTATTATATGTGAATAAAAATATCTTACCGTATATATATATTCTGAATAAGACACACACAAAAACTGTCTTTATGTACTTATTAGTGTTTATATATATATATGTTGTTCGAGGTGTAGCACACCCATTGCAACACAGGAAGTGTCGGCCTGGGGTAGTCGCATAATGGCGTCAATAAATAATTCTCAATTTCTTTTTGTAAAAAAAGGCATTTTCACTCATTTAAAGTGCTATTTTTGGTTTATATCACATTGTTGATCTATTTGTTACATATTTCAAGCATTGTCATGTTAAAATTGTGAGTTTTTAATTGATTTTACTTATATGGAAATGAGTGTATGAATACAATAGTATGGCATCTGAGTGTTTATGTTTTTAAAGGGAGCATTCATTCATGAGACAAGTTCTTTCTTAGCAGATTTTTTCTGTGGATTTTTTGGCAGCATATGTGTCATTTGTGATGAGAATGTAAGTTATTCATTTTTAATTTGGGCCTAGATATGAATGACAACATGGCATTTAAATTTTGATTCACGCACAACTCAATGCAACAATCAATGGGCGTGTTACACCTATAAGACGGGATCTGTGAATAGTCATTTTCTCTCAGATTCTTACATAACTGGCATTTTTCCTTTTGGAATGATTATTTATCTTCAAAAAAACACTTTACACTCTGTTAAAACTGGTTTTGAATTTTGTTTTGCTATTTTTCGCCGCGGAAAGCCGTAATTTGGAGTTTCAGATTTTTTAAGTCTTTAAATGATGGCCTGGAGAAACATTTTCCACTAAAACTAGGCTTGTTTGGTATCAACATGTATATATGTGTATTTGTCACATACTTAAGCACTACTATTTTTAAAATCCTGCTTTTATAGGTATCACACCACAAAATCCTTTCCCTTACCCCCTAAAATTGGGTTTACTGAGATAATGTCAGAGAGAACTGTAGGCAGAGTATGCTGCCCAATCATTAAAACTTGGCTTTTAATCACAAAGCTAGTACCAGATTTGCATTTAGGAGTATTTGGGATGCCTGTATATTCATGTAGTGTTACCAAATTAAGGTATGATACCACCAAAAGTGAAACATTGCCTTGAAAATTGGATGCTGGCATGAAAATCAGCACATTTTGCATTCAAAGAGTAGTTTTGGCAGCTAAACCTCTTGATTTGTTCATGTTTATTGACTATATGAAGCTTTTAATCCATTATATAAAGTATAGGTATGCCCAATGTCATTTGATAAAACAGTTAAGGTAGGTTAAAACTGAAAAAAAGTACGCTGATTTTTGTCGCTGTCGACTGCTCTGATCTATTTTGAAATGCGTATATCTTGATCGATTCTTAGTCGATTCGCGAAAACCTTTCTTTCTTTAATGCGTTATAGTCTAGACTTTGTCAGAATAGCTGCTTTGAAAATTCACTCATAGTTAAGTATTCCTAAAGGTGTAGCACACGCATTGCAACACAGGAAGTGTCGGCCTGGGGTAGTCGCATAATGGCGTCAATAAATAATTCTCATTTCTTTTTGTAAAAAAAAGCATTTTCACTCATTTAAAGTGCTATTTTTGGTTTATATCACATTGTTGATCTATTTGTTACATTTTTCATGTATTGCCATCTTAAAATTGTGAGTTTTTAATTTATTTTGCTTATATGGAAATGAGTGTATGAATACAATAGTATGGCATCTCAGTGTTTATGTTTTTAAAGGGAGCATTCATTCATGTGACATGTTCCTTCTTAGAAGATACATGACCCCCATTTTTCTGTGGATTTTTTTGGCAGCATATATGTCAGTTATGATGAGAATGTAAGTTATTCATTTTTAATTTGGGCCTAGATATGAATGACAACATGGCACTTACATTTTAATTCACACACAACTCAATGCAACAATCAATGGGCGTGTTACACCTATAAGGCGGGATCTGTGAATAGTCATTTTCTCTCAGATTCTTACTTAACTGGCATTTTTCCTTTTGGAATGATTATTTATCTTCAAAAAAACACTTTACACTCTTTTAAAACTGGTTTTGATTTTTGTTTTGCTATTTGTCGCCGCGGAAAGCCGTAATTTGGAGTTTCAGATTTGTTAATTCTTTAAATGATGGCCTGGAGAAACATTTTCCACTAAAACTAGGCTTGTTTAGTATCAACATGTAGATATGTGTATTTGTCATCATAATTTAGCACTACTATTTTTAAAATCCTGCTTTTATAGGTATGACACCATAAAATCCTTCCCCTTACCCCCTAAAATTGGGTTTACTGAGATAATGTCAGAGAGAACTGTAGGCAGAATATGCTGCCTAATCATTAAAACTAGGCTTTTAATCACAAAGCTAGTACCAGATTTGCATTAGGAGTATTTGGGATGCCTGTATATTTGGGATGCTGGCATGAAAATCAGCACATTTTGCATTCAAAGAGCAGTTTTGGTAGCTAAACCTCTTGCTTTTTTTCATGTTTATTGACTAGGCCTTTATGAAGCATATAATCCATAATTAAGTATAGGTATGCCCAATGCCATTTGATAAAACAGTTAAGGTAGGATAAAACTGAAAAAAAGTACACTGATTTTTGTCGCTGTCGACTTCTCTGTTCTCATTTGAAACGCGTATATCTTGATCGATTCTTAGTCGATTCGCGAAACCTTTTCTTTCTTTAATGCGTTATAGTCTAGGCTTTGTCAGAGTAGTTGCTTTGAAAATTCACTCATATTTAAGTATTCTTAAAGGTGTAGCACACCTATTGCAACACAGGAAGTGTCGGCCTAGGGTAGTCGCATAATGGCGTCAATAAATAATTCTCATTTCTTTTTGTAAAAACAGGCATTTTCACTCATTTAAAGTGCTATTTTTGGTTTATATCACATTGTTGATATATTTGTTACATTTTTCATGCATCGCCATGTTAAAATTGTGAGTTTTTAATTTATTTTGCTTATATGGAAATGAGTGTATGAATACAATATTATGGCATCTCAGTGTTTATGTTTTTAAAGGGAGCATTCATTCATGAGACATGTTCTTTCTTAGAAGATATATGACCCCCATTTTTCTGTGGATTTTTTGGCAGCATATGTGTCATTTGTGATGAGAATGTAAGTTATTCATTTTTAATTTGGGCCTAGATATGAATGACAACATGGCATTTACATTTTAATTCACACACAGCTCAATGCAACAATCAATGGGCGTGTTACACCTCGAATACACACTGGCAGCTCTACCAGATATGTACCAGCATAAGCTTGTTATTTGAGATGCAAGTATATGACTTATGTTCCATTTTGGACAATTCGCTTAAAATTACAGGATATCTTTATGTGAACCAGTTAATATACTAGTCCCTTAGTATACATTTCTCCATTTACAACTTGATATTGTCTAACTGTTAGTGTTTGTTCAGTCAGAGATGCTTGATGATTGATGAAACTTTTGGAGAATTTGAATTTGAGTATTGATCTTATCAAACTATAAACGCATACAATCAACGACAGGGTATGAACTTATTAGATATTTACTTTAATAATGTTTTATAGCAGATATGTTACAATATATGCGCAGTATTACTATACTCTATAGCAACATATTCAAATGGATTGAACCACAAGTTTAGTTGTTACAACATATGTAACAGTTCTCTCCATTCTGGCTAAAACATGTGTGTAATTATCGGATTGAAATTGTAATAATAGTTAAATATGAATTTGGATTCAGGAAAACACGATTGATTATTTTAAAAGGTAATTCCACCAGTTGTATAATGTATTGGAGATGTGACCACCTGTGACACTGTGTACATTATTTTTAATTCAGTTGCATTGAATTCATTAACAAAGCTACAAACTGAATTATTTTCCTAAATTTTATTACAAAAAAATACATGCATAATGAGAAATAATGAGAAATATTGTTTTTAAAAAAAATCAATAATTTATTCACAATTTTACCTGAACATTGGAAATGTTTGTGAAGCAGTCTATATAGTTCCGACAAATAAATACAATCATTTCAAAGGCAGTATAATCTTTAATACATTGTCTAGGGCAACGTCTATTATCTTTAAAGAAAAATGTGCATCTATCACTAAACAATGCATGTTTTTACACATACCCCGTATAACCATTGTTCTATAAAGACATCAAGTCTATCTTTGAATACACGAACATATAGAGTTACATAAATGGTTGAATACCACCAGATAACATCTTATGAATGGCATATCTATAACAATTATTAATCATGCATCACGTACCTGTACACACCTGGCAACCTGGAAACCCGAATGTTACCTCAATTTCTTTTCACATCATGGTTTACATGTACATTTCTCCAATACAACTGTTGGAATTACGTTAAGGATGCATGACAAAATGGATGGGGTGATGGGATTCTAAATTAACATATTGACGCAATCGTTGTACCGTACAGTTCTATAACATAAAACGTGTTTTAAAAGTCACAACATATTTACATCTTATACGAAAACATTATTTTTTATCATTTTCTCCTTCTATATATTCAATATTGCGACATTTTCCACAAAGCATAAGTATTGTTCTTTTATGTTGCTATTAAAATGACAAAATAAACATTGATAACGCATCCTACTTTTGTCTGATATTCACCATAAAACATCATTATCGTCAAAAGTTAAAATGTTGTTGACGGAAATATTCATGCGTCCGCCATCTTACTTTGGAATAATGTGGGTTTATAAAAAATAGAATGCGAACAGATAGGAGTGTGTATCTTGCACTTTATAAATATAATGCACGCATTTGTAATTCATTAATAACTCCCAAAAAATGTAAAACTCAGTTTAAAATTAAATTCTAAGACTTGAGCGCCTCATACCGTACACTGTTATACTATAGCGAAGACAAAAGTCCAATAGGCTAAATAAACGTTTTATACACTTATTTACAGATGGGCATACATAGGCAATTGTATTAGCAGAATGTCTTGTCGAATAAGTTCACATGGTCATTCATAGGCAATTGTATTAGCGGAATGTCTTGTCGGGTCTGTACACATAGGCATACATGGGCAATTGTATTAGCGGAATGTATTTTCGAGTCTGTACACATGGTCATTCATAGGCAATTGTATTAGCGGAATGTCTTCTCGAGTATGTACACATGGTCATTCATAGGTAATTGTATTAGCGGAATGTCTTGTCGGGTCTGTACACATAGGCATACATGGGCAATTGTATTAACGGAATGTATTTTCGAGTCTGTACACATGGTTATTCGTAGGCAATTGTATTAGCGGAATGTCTGGTCTGGTCTGTACACATAGGCATACATGGGCATTTAACGGAATGTATTTTCGAGCTGTACACACGGTCATTCATAGGCAATTGTATTAGCGGAATGTCTTCTCGAGTCTGTACACATGGTCATTCATAGGCAATTGTATTAGCGGAATGTCTTCTCGAGTCTGTACACATTGTCATTCATAGACAATTGTATTAGCGGAATGTCTTCTCGAGTCTGTACACATGGTTATTCGTAGGCAAGTGTATTAGCGGAATGTCTTGTCTGGTCTGTACACATAGGCATACATGGGCAATTGTATTAACGGAATGTATTTTTGAGCTGTACACATGGTCATTCATAGGCAGTTGTATTAGCGGAATGTCTTCTCGAGTCTGTACACATGGTCATTCATAGGCAATTGTATTAGCGGAATGGCTTCTCGAGTCTGCACACATGGTCATTCATAGGCAATTGTATTAGCGGAATGTCTTGTCGGGTCTGTACACATAGGCATAAATAGGCAATTGTATTAGCGGAATGTTTTTTCGAGTATGTACACATGGTCATTCATAGGCAATTGTATTAGCGGAATGTTTTGTCGGGTCTGTACACATAGGCATACATGGGCAATTGTATTAACGGAATGTATTTTCGATCTGTACACATGGTCTTTCATAGGCAATTGTATTAGCGGAATGTCTTGTCGGGTCTGTACACATAGGCATACATGGACAATTGTATTAACGGAATGTATTTTCGAGCTGTACACATGGTCATTCATAGGCAATTGTATTAGCGAAATGTCTTCTCGAGTCTGTACACATGGTCATTCATAGGAAATTGTATTAGCGGAATGTCTTGTCGGGTCTGTACACATAGGCATACATGGGCAATTGTATTAGCGGAATGTATTTTCGAGACTGTACACATGTTCATTCATAGGCAATTGTATTAGCGGAATGTCTTGTCGGGTCTGTACACATAGGCATACATGGACAATTGTATTAACGGAATGTATTTTCGAGCTGTACACATGGTCATTCATAGGCAATTGTATTAGCGAAATGTCTTCTCGAGTCTGTACACATGGTCATTCATAGGCAATTGTATTAGCGGAATGTCTTGTCGGGTCTGTACACATAGGCATACATGGGCAATTGTATTAGCGGAATGTATTTTCGAGACTGTACACATGTTTATTCATAGGCAATTGTATTAGCGGAATGTCTTGTCGGGTCTGTACACATAGGCATACATGGGCAATTGTATTAGCGGAATGTCTTGTCGGGTCTGTACACATAGGCACACATGGACAATTGTATTAGCGGAATGTCTTGTCGGGTCTGTACACATAGGCATACATGGGCAACTGTATTAGCGGAATATAGTGTCGAGTCTGTTCTTAAGTGTTCCTTTAACAGACTGAGACCCCATTTATATAGCAGGATAATGTCCCACATTCCAACTGCCAAGAACTGGTTGCAGATATAAAACCTCAGTTTCGATAGTAAGAGTATGGCAGCTGCTCGGATTCCTTTATATCATGCCCGTCTTTCTGGCGCGGCTTTTAACTGTAATGTGTTGACGAGCCGTTAAGCAACATTCGATTCGGTCCCTAGTCGGTACATGTCTTCAGTATCATCAAGTTCACCTTTAAGATAGACATGCACATTCCATGCCTCTGTATTGCCATTTAGAAAAACGATGGACTTGTTCCGACTTAGAAATTCATAAAGTCCGGTCTCTGATAGGTGAGGCATTTGAATCCGCGGATGCTTGTACTTTATACAATTGATCAGCCCATGGACATAAAGGCATAGTACATACATGAACTGTTAACACCAGATTTATTTTGTTTCAGACACCACATAAAGACGACATAACAACATGCACATACCTCTTTCGACACATGTGGATATATATACAGAACAGATACCGATTCATGCAGGTTGTGTAGCACAGAACGTCGTCTTACAAGGCACATGCGCATGCATACAGGGAAGACACCATATACGTGTATCGTGCGCCGTAAAGGATTTATCTTCTTTTAAAAACACATGTACACACATGCAGGCTAGAAACCATATAAGAGTAGCGTGGGATTAATTAAATAAAAATATTAAACTGGTTAATTATGAAATGAAACAGCTTAATCTTTATGTAAAAACGATGTGTTTTTTCCCGATTTATTACATTTGTCTTTGTATATACATTGCAAGGGACTGAATTATATCGTTATTTGATTGATTCAAAATTAAAAGCCTACCTGATTACAAAATGATGCATACAGGAGGTGCAACACGAATGGACAGAGACAACGAGGATCATCCTTCGGGTTTTGAGACGATTGAAGGAAAAGACGTTGCGAAGGAAACGAACACTCACTCGTTTACAGTCGAAGAATTGACCTATGAAGTCAACGATGAAGTAGACGAGGATTCCTTACTGTTGATGGAATTGGAAGAATTGGATGAGGACGATAAGAATTGAAAAATCAGAAGAATTTGGAAGAACCAGTGAAAACAGACGTGAAGAAAAAAGGCGAGGTGTAAAAGCTCAAGGTTATGGCCTTGTTAAAAGATTCTAAGAAGTCTAAACAATCAGGAATTAGAGCGAAAAGTTCAGAAGAAGTACCGAGAAGGCAGGGATACACACAGGCTCATCTTAAATGTATCATGCGCAATAAAGGCTTCATTGCGTCGAATGATCTAAAGAAGCACTTGCGCGCACACTTAGGCAAGACAATATTTATGTGTAATGTGAGCAGACAAGAATTTAACCATCAATACTGTCTAAAAACGTACATGCACATACATACAGGCGAGACACCACTTAAGTGTAGTATTTGCAGCAAAGCATTTATGCGTTCGTATAATCTTAAAATACACATGAGCACACATACAGGAAAGAAACCATTTATGTGTGGCGTTTGCAGTAAAGGATTTACAAAGTCCTGGTCACTTTGAAGGACACACACACAGGCGAGACGCCATTTAAGTGTTACGTATGCGGTCAAGAATTTACCCATCAAGGCAGTCTTACAGTGCATGTGCGCATACATACCCAGTTGGATAGTCTTAAAATACACATGCGCGCACATACAGGCGAGACACCATTTAAGTGTAGGCTTTGCAGTAAAAAGTGATTATTTTTAGCCGTGGCGGCCATCCAGAATTTCCGGCCGACCTGAAATTTAGACATCAAGAGCAACATTCCTGTGAGGTTTCATGAAAATCCGTCAAGTAGTTTCAGAGGAGTAGTCGCTACGAGTTTTTACAATATAACTCTATGTAAACAAAGATGGCCGCTGGCAGTCATGTTTAACGTCGAATCAAAACGATTTTTGACAAGGACCAACATCATGTCATGCTGACCATTTTAGAAAAAGTCCCATATCAATATCACTTATAGTTTTCAAGAAGTATTCGCTACAACTGGTATTTTGAAAAATTATTTTTATAAGTGGCGGCAATCTTGAATTTCCGGCCGACCTGAAATTTTGCTAGGAACAATGAGACATCAAGAGCAACATTCCTGTGAAGTTTCATGAAAATCCGTCAAGTAGTTTCAGAGGAGTAGACGCTACAAGTTTTCATTATATAACTCTATGTAAACAAAGATGGCCGCTGGCAGCCATGTTTAACGTCGAATCAAAACGATTTTCTACAAGGACCAACATCATGTCATGCTGATCATTTTAGTCCTATATGAATATCACTTATAGTTTTCAAGAAGTAGTCGCTACAATCTTGTTTTTTAAAAACCTATTTTTAGATTTGGTGGCCATCTTGGATTTCACATCAACATGAATTTTTGCTAGGATCAACTAGACTTCAATGGCAACATTTCTTTAAAGTTTCATGAAAATCCATTAGGTAGTTTCAGAGGAGTAGTCGCTACAAAAAAAAGTTTACAAACAGACAGACAGACGGACGACGGACGCCGCACCACGGCATAACCTCTGCTGATCTCTGATCAGTCGAGCTAAAAATGCACATGCGCACAAATACAGGAGAGACACCATTTAAGTGTAGCGTGTGTAGTAAAGGATTTATCCAGTCGAATCATCTTAAAATTCACATGTGCATACATACAGGCGATACACCATTTAAGTGTAGCGTGTGCAGTAAAGGATTTATCAGGTCGAGTGATCTTAAAAGTCATATGCGCTTACATACAGGCCAGAAACCATTTCAGTGTAGCGATTGCAGTAAAAAGTTTACCCTGTCGAGTAGTCTTAAAATACAGATGTGCGCACATACAGCCGAGACACCATTTAAGTGTAGCGTGTTCAGTAAACAGTTTATCCAGTCGAGTAATCTCAAAATACACATGCGTGCACACACAGGCACCATTTGAATGTAGCATGTGCAGTAAAATAGTTATCCATTCTAGTAATTGTAACAAACGCTTGCACACACATACAAGAGAGACAACTTTTAAAGTGGTGTGTGTGTGATGTAAATGATGGTTCCAATCGTTTGATCTGAAACAACACAACATGCTCACACAGAAGAGCTCGACTTGTGAGGAAGTATCGATTCTTACGGATAGCGGGAGGTGTGTAGTACTGGTTCTATCCAGGAAAAGTGGGTGGTCTGGTCTGCTCCACCACAAAAGGTCGACCGTCATATATAACCCGAGATGTGTTGAAAATGAGGTAAAACACCGTACAAACAAAACAAACATTGTTTGCATCTATGATATACTAGTGTATTACGATAAGTGTCATGAGTTCATTACACTTACCCAAGATATATGATAAATGTAAACACACTGCGAATAATATCACATAACAGCCTTTGTTAGCCGTGTCGAAGTTAAAATTTAAAAAAAGAATTGATATCGAGTTTCATAAATCTTATACAGAATGGTGATCCTTGTTATCAGATGACAGTACAATCAAACGTGTAACCAATATTAAGTTAGTCATAACATCATGTCATTTAGCGCCAAAACGCCACGTGCACTCATAACGTCATGCCATAAACAACGCTGGATATCTATAGGCTCCTCGGAGTGTATGTATGCTTCCAGGTTGTATTACACACGTGTACATACAGTAGAATATGTACAGTAGATCTGTCAATCCGTCCATTGCGCATTCCGGACGTTAACAAATACACTCATGAAACTTCATTGCTCTAGTCTGTATTGTTCTGGGTGACAGGGTGTCAGAAAGTCAGAGGTAAAGATCACTGACCTTATATGAAAATATGCATTCCGGACAACAATTTTGATAACATAACACCTAGGCTACACTCAAGAACTTCCATAGATACTTTACCATAGGTAAGAAAATGATTCAATGTCAATGTGTTTTCTTAGAAATAAGTTAAACACTTGTACAACTGGGTATATAGGATTTTATTAAGAACTTCGAATTAGTGAAGCTTTCGATGTTCCTAATTCTAAAATATACCAGTCAAAATTATTTTGACATCATATTTTACTAGCATTACCACTACAAATGCGTTTGCAAAAGCCATTTGTAGCGACCTTCCTTTATGGTTAAGACATATTAAGGGTGAACAATACTTTAAAGTTTCATAAATAGTGTATATACATTCCGGACAGAATGTTTGTTCAATAAACTAAAGTTTCATGAAGTTTCATATATAGTATATCTACATTCCGGACAGAATGTTTGTTCAACAGGCTGAGTCCTAGAACTCCGCCCTGGCTAATTCTCTTATAGACTCTCATCTCGGGGTCGCAATTTTAAATCGGTCGTTAATAAGTTGTGGCAATCCGAAATGGCCGTCGCTAACCAAGAAAAGTCAACAATCACCATCACAGACCACCATAACTGAGTTCGGTTCTAGTATGTAGTCTTAAATCCTAGACAAAGTCCCTTTAAATCTGACAAAAGCTAAATTGTACCTAACTAAATCGAAATCATGAATCTTTCTTTAATTGAAGAACATGTCCCTTTAAAATTGTTGGGCATTAATATAACAATAACATATTTTTGGTACTCTACATTTTACAAACGGACGAACGTGGGTTCTCGGGAAGTCAATTAACATAAAAAATATATAAAAATAACCCAGAGTATCAAAAAGCGCTTGGCCAAGCTTTATATCGATTTGTAGAATTTAGAGTCATTTATTCCCGATAATCCCCACCGCTTCTTGCGATATTGTCAATTTTATCTCCTTTTGTCCAGAAGTCAAGTGAGTATTGGAAGCATTGTGTAGTATCCTAGAGCCCATTCGCAATCTCCACTTCAATTGCATAAATCTTAAATAAAACTTGTATTATCCACCAAGTGTCATTTTGTAAAATCCGGACACTCTTTAACCGTATTAACATAATAAACTCATTTAGATACAATTCAGTATGATCAAATTGTATGACTGTTGAATGTACTCAAACATCAGTATTTTAACCAAGTGTCATTATTAAAGTTTCATTTTATAACATCCGGACACTCAAACCCGTATTACAATAATAAACTTATTTAAATACAATCCAGGGAGATCAAACTATACGGATGCTGTATGCACTCAAACATAAGTGACATCATTTACCAAGTGTCCTTATTAAAGTTTCATTTTATAAAATCCGGACACTCAAATCCCAGTGCAGACCTTTCAGAGAGGGCGGTTCCAAACCTACACCGCTAAACCGTCTAATGTGCAACAGTTGAACAATGTAGTTTGGAATCCGACTTTTAAAAGACATCATGACCTGTGGGCTACTTTGAAGGGAATGCAAGAATATTTTCAATAGAACTAACTGGAGTTCATGTCAATTTCATCAAACACTGCAATATCTTCGAAACAACCCAGCAGGTACATCATAGGAAAATTGAAAAACAAACACATGAATATATGATATATGTTATATTAACGTATTAATTTGATGCATGAATTATATTTTTTTCAATAGATATTCTGACAATAAACAAATAATTAAGTCTCAGAACATATTCAATACTTAATCTTAAACTCTAGGGGAAGAAAAACTACTCTGTACGACATCGATCGATTTCACCCAGTAATAAGGAGGTTTAGCACTGCATGTTAGGGATTATTCCAGTCTTGTAAACAAATATTATAATATACCTAAACATCTACCCAAACCTGACCACATGCTCTAAATGTCCAATCACATTTTTCTAAGAAATATTACAATTCAAAAACTCAAATTGCAAAATAAGGATGGAGAGAGTTTCTCCTATTTATGGTATAAGTTTATGCAAGCGTTTCAGTTATTCGTTCCAGTTGAACAAATGATTAAACCCTCGACATAATTTTAACACCATGTGTGAAAAAATGGCCGATTAGAAATATCAGCAAGCCGAAAGATTTCCAAGAAGTTATTCGTCCTTACTCAGGTTTGCGTAAATATACAAGACCAGAATATTTCATAACGCAGTACAAAGTGATTTTAAATCAGAAAGACATAATTATGAGCCAAGAGCCGCAGTGAAATGTTCAAAATATTTAATGTTAACGCTGAATTACAGTTACTTGAATTTCAAACAATATATTCAATTTAAAGGGAGGTAATTTAAGATTATCCATATTTCATTGTTTTATAGACGGAGAATCTACGATAAAGGGGTCAAATGTTTATGTTTTTTTCTATTATTTCATACCAATTTTAAGAATTTTATATCTTTAAGCGATCTTTGACTCATGTTATGTCTTTTATCAGCACATTTCATGTTTTCATATAAAGGGAGGGTAACTCTCAAAAGATGTAACAATTTAATTGAATTGAATTGGGGTTTTAAGGCGCACCAACACATGAAAAGGTTATATGGCGCCTAACAGGCATGAACATGCCAGGCTCATCTTCCATGTACATCGAGATAAAATATGGAAAATGGGCCTAGAACCTTCTCACCCTGAACTGCAGAGTTGCTGCAAATTCTATTGTTATTGTTTTTGTAACAATTTAAACAAAAAATAAATGTTTTACAGACTATGGGTCAAAACAAAATACTTATCATATATCTTTTCTAAAATATATTTAAAATAAGAAAGTTAAGATACAAAAGTTGATACTTAGCAATTTTGTTCAGTGTATGCATTCCTGACGGTAACATCGAAACAAACACATACACTCATGACACTTCAAATGTGCATTGCCGTTGATGAGAAGAGGATCCCAATTGTTTTTGCGGTCAGTATTTATAAAGTCAAGGTCACCATGACCTTATATGGAAATACACATTCCGGACTATAACCTCGAAACCTTAACACCTACATCCAGGAAACTACATTGCCCTAGGTGAAATTCATCATTTTCAAAAAATGCTTTTTATTATGGTAGCCCTCCATAATTTCAGATTAGTGGGTGGGTATGTAGTAATACTTATAAATGAGTATAATGATAAAATAATTGTGACAGTGGAAGCCGGATATATTATGTATTTTTATGCAATACAATTGTATTTCAGGTACTTGTTACACTGCGCTACTTGGCCAAAGGCGATTTTTTCAGTGAAGTAGGAGACCTTCATGGGGTCAGTAAGGCGTCTGTATCAAGATTGATCGAGACAGTGTTGGATGCCATTAATCTACGCTTGAACAACATTGTTTTTCCAGCTGAGGGACCTGCATTAGAGAGGACAAAGAGAGATTTTTTCCGTGTAGCAGGTATGTAAACACAGGATCTTAATTGGTGACTGTGTATTATTGATTTTAATTTATTAATTAACTACTTAATATCTGCCGTGGTTTGCAGGAAACTGCACGCATCATATGGTAAAAACACGGCCAATATGGAATGAAACTCGGCCAATATGAGAAAACTTCGCATGTATGAAATTCAAGCAGTCTGATTGGATAATACAACAAGGCCAATATGACCATGGCTGTGTGCTCTTTAAGGACGCCATTTTAAAAAGAAGGAAAAAAAACACAACGTCGCAGCTTTTCGATGACAAATTAGTTCGCCTATGTAATGTAGACAATCAAATAATTACGGTTTGATTATTTTTAAATTCGGTTACATCCACTTTCCTGAAATATAGCTATTATCACGTTTTTGTGTGATTTTTCCACGCGCCGTCGAGAGGTAACCGGGAAAGATTTGTTTGAATCAGATACTTAGTTATTATTAAAAGTTATATTAAACATATACCTCTTTTTTTTTGTATCTGAAAATGATATTTAGAACATGCACTGAACGACTTTAAAAACGCAACAGAGAAATAAACTAAGATAACTGACATATTTTAATAGAAATTAAATTTTAATTTTATCTATTCTATTTAACAATATCTACAGTTGATTTGCTGAAAATTTCATTCAAATTGATCAACAATAAACTTGTTAAATTCAGAGCATAACAGCAAGACCCCCAAAAGCAAAAGCCACAAAAATAATACCAGTTATATCCCAATGTCAGGCGTGCATTGCCGCTAATGGTGGATATTGTGACTTTTGCTTTTGGCGGTAGTTCTGTTACATTTTGAATTTAACAAGTTTAATGTTGATCAATTTGAATGAAACAGTTATCTTAGTTTATTTCCCTGTTGCGTTTTTAAAGTCGTTCAGTGTAGGAATAAAGAGATATATTAAGTAGTTAATTAATAAAAATGTCATTATTGGGCCAATATGACAGTCCTTGGACCAATAACAGGGCCAATATGAAAACACTTAATAACATTATAATAGGTCGGATATAATTATTGGATATGAGTCACGAATGTAAGATTCTATTTATCACAGTCATAACACCCTTACTCCATAAAAACACAACTAACTAGTCTGCTAAAAATAAAACAAGAAATATTTATAGGACATAATGAATGTTTAGTGAACTTGGAATGAATTTCTACAAATTTATAAAAAATATATTGCTGCATTGATTCCATATGCGATTTTAATATAATTGAATATGAAAATAATCTTTTTAATAGTCAATGTATTATTTATGTTTTAACCTCCATTGTCAATCATAAAAAAACATGTTTTTGAATAATGTTGTTTTTGAAAAGTTTTTGCTATTTACATGTTATTCATCTTATTTGTATTGTTTGGTTTTGATTTTTTTTCCAAGTCTACATGTGTTTATAATATCATTCATAGGTATACCAAATATTGTGGGTGCAGTGGATGGCACGTTAATACCAATTTTGGCACCACCAGGGGATGATGAGGATGCATATGTTTGCCGCAAGGGCTATCATGCCATTAATGTTCAGGCTGTGGCTGACATGACCATGAGGTAAATGTGATTACTTTTAATGTTTTGTCCATAATGACTAATAAGCTTAATAAACTATACAGTATAATGAAAATTTAGCGCTCACAAGGTCATCAATTAGAAATAATACAGTACAGTAGGTAAACTAAGTAGGATTTTAAGGTATATATCTGGAATGGTCGTTTAAATTAACAGTGCCAAATCCATTTAATTTCATTTAATTCAAATTTAGGCATTGTCTAAAGAATCATAAATTTCAACAGTTTTTAAGTGAAGTTCCTGATATAAAAAATGTCTGCGTCCCTGTGGTCCAAATTTAGATTATAGATATTATAGAGATTCAATGTGAAAGTGTTCCATGAAAAATAATCCTGTATGACCTCCAAACCAACAGATACTGAACAGTGGTAGTACAGAGGTGGGGTGCACCTATTTGCTATCCATGTTTTACATGGGGAATGGAAAATATATCGGTAGGGTAAAGATAAAAGTCACGCACATCAACATGCGGTCAACATGCCGCTACTGCGATATGCATAAAGACAAGAAAAACGTTAGTAGTTGGCGACGTCGATGCACACTACATGTATGTCTCTGATATGCAAGAAAAAGAATCTATCATTGGTATTCGGCAGAACCTCGGTTCTGATAAAAACATGAAAACACTATAACCTCGTGTTGGAATTCCCCATCTTCACCGGATACCGATTAATGATTCTTATAATCCTCTATTATAGCACCTTCGTGTTGACCAATATTAATATCACAGAAGGTGTATAATTGTAGCCCAGTCACTTTAAGATCTACCCCGTTGTTTTCAAAATAAATAATGAAAATAAGTTGTGTTTTAAGTCTTAATTGTTTGGACTCCACTTTGCCGATCTTATAGTAACCACTGTCCTTCAGTTCTTAAGTATCAAAATCTGGATCCGTGCAAGTATCCATGCCACTGAACATGTTGACTTATGAAAATTCTAGTTTTTATTGTTTGTAAATGTTGTTTTAACTGTTCTTCATTTCCAGATTTTACTGATGTTGTAGCTAAGTGGCCAGGATCACAGCATGATGCGTCCATCTTTGATAACAGTGCTATCAAAGAACATATCATAGCACTGAACTCAGGGTGGTTGTTAGGTGATTCGGGATACCCTCTAACTTCCTACTTGGTAACCCCTAAGTTGAACCCAGTATCCCAGGCAGAGGTGGCATATAACACAGCGCATTCCAGGTCTCGCATGATTGTTGAAAGAGCGTTCGGTCTATTAAAGTCAAGGTTCAGGTATTAAAGTTTGAATTAATAATTGTTTCATTGTATTAAATTTATTACATCCACCCTCTGCATATTGTCCATCTACATGTAAAATATTTATATCAAAAGGTAATTATACATATACCAGGTTTCAAGAAGATAAAACCGTGTTTGGAGTGAAGTCGGGATGCAAAATTATATTTAAAGTACAACAATAGCTATTCGAAAGACGGCAATCTCCACAATCAAGAGCCTTTCTGGAAACTGGCAACTTTAAAAAAACAACAGTTTACCAGCTGTAGTCACTTTAATATATACTTATAGCATAATTCATAAATAAACATAAAGTTCATATATTTTAAAAACCTTCATACAGCATGTTGTTTAATTTGAAACTGAATACCTTTAATGATATAGGCCTGCCATTTCTCAAGCTTTGCGCCGGTAATTACCGGCTTTTCTGTTAAAATTGCCGGCTTTTTCAAAAAGAAAAAAGTTATACGTTTTATTAGTACCAAATTATTGGTACAATTATCATTGATATATGAACTATATGAGGTTTCATAATACATATTCATTACTGTTTAGCTCTCTTTTCCTTTCTTAAATTAAAAAAAGCATGTTGATTGTGACAACAGAGTGCTTAAATTGCTATGGACCACTTGCCTTTATAATATACTATTTTAGTACATTTCTATGGGTCAACGAGCAACATTTCACAGTGAAAGATTATTCATAATCGCCATTATGTAAATATCACATCCTTTTGAGGGTGCCAGTGGATATTAACAACCCGAGAACGTAATGTCGACTGATACATTCTCGGGTTGATAATATCCACTGGCACCCTCAAGAGGATGTGATATTTATTTTATTATACCGAACATACTAATATACTCGATAATGAAGAAAAAATGTTGTTGTTGTTAAAAAAATCTGGTTTTAGAACTGAGCTTTTCAAAAAGCTAGCGGGCTGATAGCGCGAAATATCAACCCGGCACGGTATTGGGATTTTACATGGATGGTTTAAAGTGAGGTATAATAAGTATTAATAACTAAATCTGAACACAAAAATAACAACGGCGCGGAGTCTGACTTCAATAAATGCTGCTGACGGCAAAATAATGTTAAATAAAGCGAATACTTTCGGTTAAAATCATACGTCATAAACTTATTTAAAAGGTAATAAATACATCATTTAACTGCTGTGTTCGATTATTGTGAAATCCTTCACTCGATGGTAGATGTGTTTACTTTTTCACTTGCATACGCTCATTCGTGAAAAGAACCACACATCTACCATCTCTTGAAGGTTTTTCCTATTTATATTCTATCACTATATAACTTCTTTTTTTAGATGTCTACATAAAACTGGTGGCTGCCTTCCTTTTAAACCAGGCAAGTGCACAAAGGTGGCAATGGCTTGCATGAGACTGCACAACAAGTGTATTGACGAGAATGTGCCAGCACCAGCTGACCTAGTTCAGGATGATGATGGAGACAATGAGGAATGCACTGAAGACGTACAACCTACAGGACAACAAGTTAGGCAGAGACTGATAAATTTATTTGCCTGAACAGGCCATGATATAAACTCAGTGATACGGACTGTACTTAAAAAATAATTAAACCATATCTTGTAATTTTGATAGTTTGTTTTAATGGTTTTTACATAATATTCAGCACATTTTAGGCTATATATGACAGTCGATTTTTTCGTGGCAGAGGCAGACCACCCGCTTATTCATGGGATGAACCAGTACTATACATTTCCTGTCATCCGTAAGAATCAACACGTTCTCAAGATACAAGTCGAGCTCCCACTGGGATTCGAACCCGCAGCGGTGAAAGGTTGTCATTCCGATAGCGCTTTTGTGAATTATAACTAGTTACTTTTTGATGAAAGTGAACGAGTTGACACAAATGAAACTGAAAAATATGCTATCACTGCCTAATGAGACTTGTAGAGGAGTCTAAATAGTTGTGACCTATTTGTCATTAGCTTGCCGTGCCAAAAGAACGAGGAGCTATTGCCACGACATCGGCATCATATGATATTCACCAATATGTAATCTATAGTCTTGAAACTTTATACAAATTGTGCTCTTGGTGAAACAACATCACCTGTCAGTTATTTTTTTGTTAGAAGGTCACAGGTAAGGGTTACATTGACCTGACACCTATGAAATGCTTTTAACATATTAACTTTACGAAACAGTTTACGGCGACGCTCTTGTTCAATAATTCGCAGGGCCATAACTCTAGTGTTACTGCTCTAATATAGCTGGTTTTCGAACTTGTCCGAGCTTTCGTCAGTATCAACAATCTGGACCAGTTTCATAAATAGACGATCTTAAACGAGTTCCCATTTCATTACGATTTATGAAACGAGTTATGAATTATTTTAATTTTAACGAGCCTTTTGGCGAGTTAAAATTAAAAATAATTCATAACGAGTTTCATAAATCGTATATGGAATGAGATCGAGTTTAAGATCTTTTTTATCACATAACATTGCAATCAAATTAGTAAAAATTAATTAAGATGTACATAGAACCGCCACGACGTCAGACACATAACATTGCAATCAAATTAGTAAAAATTAATTCAGATTTACATAGAACCGCCACGACGTCAGACACACTTTAGCACCAAAACGTCATAAAATATGTGATGTCGTAACGTCTCGTCTCACACATAACGTTGCGTATAAAAGAGTTTGTCTTTTACCTCTTTACAAAATAGCAGTTTAGGCCAACTTTTTAACAAACAAACAACAATGCTTTGTATAACGTGCATTATTTTTATAAGCTGTCCCAAATAATAAGTTTATGACTCAGATCTGGGTGAATTTGTAATAAATAAAATAGTTTCAGTTAATAAACTTGCGTAGTGTTACAAGTGTAACTCAACCAATCAAAATCAGTCCAGGTTGTATTACACGTGTGTCATACAATAGAATATTAAATGGATGTTCGACACTGCCAACAAGGGAAGTTGTGTGATAAAGATCAAATATAAAATAAACATGCTAGAGTGTTCACAAGGCTTAATACAACTTCACATTTATTTACATAGCTTTAACTAACCATACTTAAAAACAAATCCTCAGCAATTTCTTTTGCCTGTTTGCTTCTTATCATGGCAATGTACTCTTCCAAAAGTTCTAGTTTTCTTTTATTAATTTCCAGATTTTCTCTTTTTATTTTTAAGCGCTCTCTATCAATTTCAATCCTTTCCTCTTCCAACTGTAGTTTTGCAGCTTCTATGTGGATGTATCTTGACTGGTGATCTAAAGTATAAAGAAAATCTTTGCCAACCTCTCTGACATTTATTGTTCTACATATACGAGTCGCAAACAAAACTAAAAGGAATTGTTTTTGTAACAAAAAATGTCTCTCCCCACTTCCTGCCAAGTTTCATCGAAATCCAACAGGCATTCAGGAGGAATAGTGCCGACAAGAAATTTAAAGGGACACATGGCAATCTTGAGTTTTATTCAAACATTAAAATTTGCTCATTGATTTAGTTATCCTGCGTCATTTTGACTTTAAAACTGCTTGCATGAGATTTCCATTTTCTTCACTATTTTACCAAATTTTTTAATATTTTAATATATTATTGGTGCAATATTATAAAAAGTTGGTAATATGTAAAAAAATAATTTGCTTTGAAATATTCTTACAATTATATATTAATGATTGAACAAATGCAAGTTAAGAGGAAAACTAACGGGACGCCATGAGTTTTTAAAAACTCAAGATTGCCATGTGTCCCTTTAAAGTCGAAATGTCAAAGGGACGTTTCTCCATCAAAAATCAGCGAACCGGAACAAAAGCGTGATATGCACAACTGGACATCATGCCGATGCTTCCTGCCAAGTTTCATCATAAAAGTTTCGTTGAAATCTAACAAGGCGATTAGGAGGAGTAGCGGCGACAAGATTTTTGACAGACGGCCGGACAGACATACACAGCAAAAGCAATATGTCTCCTCCACTTCGTAGAGGGAGATAATAACCCGAGAATGAATACCCATACATCTTTAACTGAGATGGAGTTTTTTTGCATACCGGACAAGGATATCTGCCATTTTACCGGGGCTAGATATTTCCATCTCACCCTAGGGTCGAGATAAAATTCACGCGCGCCAACATCCAGTATGCAGGAAAACATGCAACACGTTAGTAGCTGGCGGCGTCGACGCACAACATGTCTCTGACATGCAAGAAAAATAATCTATCATGGGTATTCCAACCGTCAGTACGTGTTTTAATCCGAACCTCGGCAGAGCCTCGGTTTCGATAAAAACACTTATACCTCGGAGTCTGCCGAGGTTCGGATTAAAACGCATACCGAGGGTTGGAATTCCCTATCTTCACCGGATACCCATGAAAGATTCTTATAATCTCCCTTTCTAAATGAGTTTGCATGCCTAAAGTTTTACATTCTGAAAGTCTCAGGATTTTGTGTTCTAAAGGTTTTGGCAGCCCTGACAATAATGTTGCTTAATGAGGCCCTATTGGAGTTATGTGAAAAATAAAATCCTAAAACTATTTAATATTAAATTTATTCTACATAAATTGCATACAATTTTCGGGACACGGGTTAGAATCAAATAATTTTAACCTACATGTTTAACAAATTTAATATTAAACATGCACTCGTGTGATATTCTCTACATGAATCTCTCTAAATAATCTCTAAATGTAATGCCATTAATCATTACTGCAATTTAATTTCTGCGACAGTATATCTTTAAATTTTGTAAAATCCCTATTCAATAATAGTATTCATGTATTATGCAACAAAGTATATGTATTATATATTTTTATCACATAACGTCCCTTGTTAGCAATGTCGAACATCTATTTAATATTCTATTGTATGACACACGTGTAATACAACCTGGAACGATTTTGATTGGTTGAGTTAAATCATTAACACTACGCGAGTTTATTAACTGAAACTATTTTATTTATTACAAATTCACCCAGATCTGAGTCATTAACTTATTATTTGTGACAGCTTATAAAAATAATGCTCGTTATACAAAACATTGTTGTTGGATTGTTAAAAAATTGGCGTAAACTGCTTTTTTGTAAAGAGGTAAAACACAAACTCTTGACGTTTTGGCGCTAAAGTGTGTCTGACATCGTGGCGGTTCTATGTCCATCTGAATTATTTTTTACTAATTTGATTGCAATGTTTTGTGATAAAAAGGATCTTAAACTCGTTCCCATTCCATATAAGATTTATGTAACTCGTTTTGAATTATTTGTAATTTTAACTCGCCAAAAGGCTCGTTAAAATTAAAATAATTCATAACTCGTTTCATAAATCTTATATGAAATGGGAACTTGTTTAAGATCCTCTATATATATAATACATATTAAATTAAATAAAAAAGATTTAGGTTTAAAATCAGTTTTACCTTTCATTTTCTTTGACTGTTCGTCCCTCTTCTCTTCTCCGATGTGTTTGTCCAATTCTACATGTTAGAAGAGAAAAAACATGCAATTGTGATAATGTTTCATTGATTTTATATCACAACTCTTGATCGCGTTGCTGAATTTGAGGTCAGAATATCAAACTCCACCTCCCCTATAGCAATGACACCTATTGATTTTGAGATCAATGTGTCAAAGGTCGATGTGACTAAACAAGAGGGCCTGTATCGCTGTACTGGCTACAACTCCAACACAAATCATTCAACCAGAACATGACAATAATATGCGCAACTAGGCTTGGTACTGATCATTCCTGCTAAGTTTCACTGAAATCCAGCCAGGAGTTCAGGAGAACTAGCATGTACAAAGTTAGTGTTTTAAAGACTTTAAAGGGCCATAACTCTGCTAAAAATCATTCAACAGGAACATGGTGACAATATGCATAACTAGATTTAGTACTGATCAAGCCTGCAAAGTTTCATTAAAATCAGGCCAAATGAAGACCCTATCTTAACGAGGCAAAATACAGCATTTTTAACTAAATCAAGGACCGTAACTCTGGTGTTACTAATCCGATTTGGCTGGTTTTCAAACTAGTCCAAGCTTTCATTGGTATCAACAACCTTGTAAAGTTTGTAAAAGAAACGACGACACATGATGGCCTTAAAATAAAAATATAGCTGGTTTTCAAACTTTTCCGAGCTTTCATTGATATTAACAATCTGTTCAAGTTTGGTAAAGATCGGATGAAAAATGAAGGCCCTATTCTCTTAACAAGGCAAAATGAAGCATTTTTTAACTGAATCAAGGGCCATAACTCCGGTGTTACTGGTCCAGATTAGATGGTTTTCGAGCTTTCATTGATATCAACAATCTGGTAACATTCGAAAAAGATTGTATGAAAAATGAAGGTCCAAAAAAAGTCAAAATATCATGTGGCATCTTCAAGTTTCTTCAACTTCTTCAAATATTGGTCGATTTTGATGAGAATACATGCCAAAGATGCATAATGAATGGCAAAATATGGGATTATACTTAGTCTAGTTGTTTTTAATTTTCAAGACTACCAAATTTATAAGAACATGTTTAAAGTTCAAAAATACCATAATGTTAAGTGTTTCCATAATAATCAAGGGATACTGATATAGTAAAAGTTTCCTTCAAACTCCTTGTTAAAGAAGGGAAAATACATGTAACTTCGTTGGAATGAGAAATAATTTGTGATGGGATTTGCATGAATTGAACGTTTATGCATAAAACTCTTCATGATATATCGGTTTAAAGTCGTGCAATATTTTGTCAATTCGCGTACTATTTGCAAATTCATCGAATCGGTTCTCATTTGCATATTTAATACACTAGTGTATTAGGGGGAATAAGTCCTGGCTTTCATACACTGCAAAGAAGAAAATAATGTTGGCTTAAAGTAAAAACGGTCCTTTTGCTGGTGTACACAAAGGGGATATCATCAAAACACTTACCTCTCTTTTCACTCGTGGAAGTTGATGGCATTTTCGCTGAAAAGATATGTGACATATTTTTGTACAGGTTAAATTAAAGGTCATACAGCATCTGCAAAAGATTAACATTCCTGCAAAGTTTCATGAAAATTCAATATAAAGATTTCTCATAGGAATAGTCGCCACAGTTTTTTCTCATATAAAGTAAACAAAGGTCACTGGCGGCCAAGACTTACAGTGAATCAAAAAGGATTTTGTTCAGGGCCAACTATGAGGGATGATAAAAAAATATGTAGATTTTTCTTATAACTTTTGGATTGCTATATTCAATTTATTTGAATTTAAAATATTTAAATATATTTGTTGCATGCGTACAAAAATTTCATCGTATGCGTACAAAATTTCATCGCACAATCTTTATCCATTCAAAAGTTATAGACGATCGAAAACAGTCATTTCAGCAATTGCGGAGCAGTCCATCCGTCGACGTCATGACGTCGGAGAGTGTCGTCAACGTTTACAAGATTTATCGAAGTATCGCCTCCACACACAGGCGGTGCCGATGGATCCATCGATCAAATACGTTCCCAAAATAGGGGTATTTAAAACGACCGTAAATTGCTTATTTGCAAACGTGAAGCAGGGCTGTCAATCTGTTTTGGGGGACTGCGACCTATACCTTTGGGTGGGGGAATTTTAGCGTGCTTTTACAGGAAAGGGGTTATTATTTTGTGGCCATAATTTTGATTATAATCATTGTTTTAAATAATCTACATGTTTTATTTGTATTACAGTTCGTAGTCGATATTTTACGTACCAGAAGTGTTTTTTTTTATAATATTTTTTTCAAGAGTGAATTTTGCATCTGAAATGGGTGAAAAAAACATACTTTTGAAGGGGGGAATGCGAACTGGACGCAAAATCGGCAGTTCGACGGCCATGTGAAGATGAAATATTTGCAGGAATTGTCAACATAAAATCAAGCTACTAATAGGAAAAAATCAAATGCAAAAAATCAAATGCGATATTCCAAACCGATAAAAAGTTATAAGAAAAGTCCACGTATTTTTTAATCATCCTTCATACATGATATGCGAGTCTTTAGACAAGGTTCCAAATGAATATTGCTTAATTTTTTTGAGACGTTGTCGTTACAAAACTGTGGGTAGACGAGGGGCGGGGTTGGGAGTTGAGGGGGAGGAGAAAAAGGTGGGAGGGAAAGGGGCGGGCGTTTTTTATAATAAAAAAAAACAAGTTTGTAAAACAAGAGATGAAGAACTGGGAGAAATGGAGGAGAAAGGAGAACACCACCCCGCTGTATCCCCTTGATGATGATGATGACATGAAATACCATTTTAGTCTGTTTTAGTGCTTACCGGTACTGGGCAGGCTTGGTTCAGCAGCAGTTATGGACACTGTAAATATAATAACATTATCGCCTTAGACCACGAAGGATGTGTTCCATGTATTTAATAAAACAGAGATAAGCACATCTTAATTAAATGTCTGTTTGACATAAAGATCAAGATAAAAATATACATCTTAAGTCTTTCTTGACTGTCTAGATTACAGAATTATGAAAAAAAAAAAAAATCTTGCAATTATCATTATTATGATAATTTTCATAAACTAATATATCCAAGGGAATAAAAACTGGAATGCAACCATGAGGTTCATGGAACTCATCAGTAACTTTTAGCACATCTTAGTTTAATTCTCAATCTTAAAGAACAAATGACCATAGTTTGTTTAAATGTTTACTCAGTTTGAATCCGAAAAAACAGAAATCTTTGCACATTTTTTTTTTATAATTGTGTTGCTCACTTCAAAATGAAATGCAAAAAAATGAATTCCTGTTTAAATTAATTGCTTATGTTTATTGATATTTACCTTCAGCACTTGAACCCACTTTCATTGGCACTGGTACTCCTCCTGAAATAACACACAAAACAGAACGCATGTATACTCATATATTAATCATCTGGAAACTGGAAAGCATTGGTAATAATTGTGACAATAGTTGACATCATCTTCAAGTCTGCTTCTTTAATGTGTACTTATATTTTTTAACACTGTTAACCCGAAAATTGAAGCTAAGCCCATTCTGCATACTTGTATGGTTAAAAATTTGCATTCAGCTCAGATTCTCCACAAGTAAAATTCTCGAGTTTTACATCTCAAATTGACATGAACATACTGTCAATATATTGCCTTTTCGACAACAGAGATTCCATAATTAATACAACAAGCATTAGAGGAATCCTTTACTTCAACAAAGGATTAAAACCTCATAAAGAGTGAGACTCACTGCTGAAGATTGTGGTTTTACATGCACGCATTTTATGCTCCAGTTACTTTTGTTAAAATTATGTTTTGCATTTAATTAAGCTCTTA
Source organism: Cyrtodaria siliqua (assembly GCA_037043455.1). NCBI lineage: Eukaryota > Metazoa > Mollusca > Bivalvia > Adapedonta > Hiatellidae > Cyrtodaria > Cyrtodaria siliqua. Next base: position 103,456 of record JAWPHD010006864.1, read on the forward strand.
TCTAATGTCATGTCATACCATTTGCTAAGTCCATGGTGTCCACACCTCCTTCGATTCCATCGAGAACAGACTCGGACAACACTGAAACAATCTGAAATAAATACAGGCCGACTTAAACATTGAATTTTAAACTATCTGGACAGAATCTGTATTGTTTTAAATAGCCACAATATAAACCAGAAAAGTATTACACAGCAAACTTCCCTTTAAATGTCTTTTAATAAATTGAGTAATGTTCTATACAATTAATTTGTTTTAAACAGTATTTATTTCTAAATGTTATGTACAAATTATAGTGAGGATTTGAAAAAAGCTTATATAAATTCATCTCCTAGTATTATATGGCTGACATATAAATGTTTAATCATGAAAAGCTAGTAAATAAAGCAAAGTACATAATCATGATAATCAAGGAAAAACAAAATGATAGCTGAGCACAAGAATGATCGTATTTAGAAACATATTGAAAGTTGTTATTTTAAGTAAGTTTATATGTGGAAAATTATCATAAATTAGTCAACCAAGAATAACATTGTTGAAAAAGGTTCTACATTCACAAGTTTAAGTAAAATATACATAAATTATACTAATAGAATTGTATGAATAAAAAAACTAACCTTCTCCTCCCAAATCTTAAGGGGTTCAGGAGCCGGGCCACCACCTGTCAGTCTGGCCTCTCTCCTTCTCAGCCGTTCTTTTTTCTTTGTTGCACTTTTAACATCCGCCCATTTTTTCTTACATTCATCGACTGAGCGCTGAACTACTCCTGTACTGTTCACTCTAAAAATATAAAACTTGCAGAACTATCTACTACCCTAATCATATTTTATTATTTTTAATTTTTATATAAGGATCAAACTTCATTTTTTAGTTATCGTTTTTCCTCTATAAGTATATACATTTTTGGTCTATATACATGTTTACTATGCTACTTGATAGGCCATTAATGTGTGATAAAAAGTGATGGTTGACACCTGCCTCTCGGCCTCAATCAACATTTTTGTCATGGCCGACTAATAGGCCTACATTCATTTTGAGTATAACTAAAGTAAATATGTGGCTACAGTGTTTGGCATGCTTGCCCCTCAATACAGAGGTCCTTGGTTCGATTCCTGGTGAGATGACTGGAGTCTGTCACATCTCAGGCTTTTCAAACGGGGTTGGGAGGGTGTGGGTTAACCGACTCCTGACGTATCTTATCAAACGGGGTTGGGAGGGTGTGGGTTAACCGACTCCTGACGTATCTTATCAAACGGGGTTGGGAGGGTGTGGGTTAACCGACTCCTGACGTATCTTATCAAACGGGGTTGGGAGGGTGTGGGTTAACCGACTCCTGACGTATCTTATTCGGGCAAGATATATGGTATTGTGAAAGTATATTGTGAAAGTATGCCAAACAGTAGTGCATAAAATACACGCGTAAACGAACGGCAAGACGATTTTTGATATATGTCATCCAGACGTCAAGGGAAGCATCTATAAAAGTCCATATGTAAACAAGCAGCCCAGACGTCAAATAAATGAGACTAGCCATACTGTACTTCGGAACGAATGTGAGCCACTGGTCTCGCAGGGAGATTCAGACCTTGCTGGGCTTAACTTCTGTGTTAATCAGTGATACAAAATGACCTTATACCCCTAAAGCCACAGGATAAACGACATTCTAAGAATACAATGGGGTTACCCTGACAATAAAATGAAAGAAACCCATGACATGTTTGGAGCGTCAAAATCATGAGAATGGCAAGTCCAATTAATCCGTCAGAAGAAAGAAATAATCATGATGTGAAAACAAAATACATATCTTTGAAAACTCCATGTTGTTCGATACAATCATTATCAAGGAGTTTGTCGATGTAGATTGTTGATCATATTGGCACAACTTTCGTTTGTAGATGTAAATGGCCGTTGACTAATAATGGGGGATAACTCGTTACAGAGTCAAATGAGGCTCTTCTATATCCTCACAAGTCACATTACGCTTTATACTCAGGTATACTCAGGTTAGTCAGGTATAGTTTTATAACATGATAAACTCGTCTTTTATTTTATTAAAAGTTCATTTCTATTAGGAAGGAAAATAATATATATATAATAAAACCACAAAACTACAGCATGCCTACCTCTCTACCATTTCCAGCCAGACGCCTTCTTTTTTTGCATGCGTTAGTGTGGCACTGAAATGCCCCGCAAGTTGCCGTTTATTTTTGAGATAGCCGTCCACCAGTGCTTCTGTCTGTCCGTCTGTCCATTTGCCTTTCCGTTGAGTTGTCATTTTGTCGGTCATTGTCGTCTGGCTGTCAGATTTGACAGTTGCGCGCGGAGCTTGCTCGCGCGACTTGACAGGTGCCCGTAAAATGCACTATCTGTAATTTCCGCGTTATTCTACGAAATAGCGTACGAATTTTTTTTTAGGGCAATCTACGAATTATCGTACGATGCTGTTAGTGAAACGCACGTACGATTTCTTTATTTTTTTCGTACGATAAAACGTACGTAAAAAAAATGACGTTAACGTACGATATTTAGTGAAACGGCCCCCTGGCTCATTAAAGTTAAAATAATTCATAACTCGTTGATAAATCTTATTTGGCCTGGAAACTCGTTTAGGATCCCATACTTATATGTTGCAGAGTTTTGATAACCCGACCAGTTTTTGACATAGGGTAACAGTGAGGTTTGGTGCACCCTACATGCCCTAGAACCTGGTTTAAACTCTCAGCGGCTCCCTTTTTTGGCAACTGACCGATCCAAGGTTGTATCCTTATTGTCAACCTTTTTGTGTTTGTGGTGTTTTATGTTGCCTTTTATTCATCTTTAAAGTTGTTCTCCGTGTATGTGTGTGTTTGTGGTGTTTCATGCTGCCTTTTATTCATCTTTAAAGTTGTTCTCCGTGTATGTGTGTGTTTGTGGTGTTTTATGTTGCCTTTTATTCATCTTTAAAGTTGTTCTCCGTGTATGCTTGTGTTTGTGGTGTTTTATGCTGCCTTTTATTCATCTTTAAAGTTGTTCTCCGTGTATGCGTGTGTTTGTGGTGTTTTATGCTGCCTTTTATTCATCTTTAAAGTTGTTCTCCGTGTATGCGTGTGTTTGTGGTTGACTGTCGTCCTTGACTGCTACTTTTCCTTTCGATTGTATATATACTTTTTCATATTTCCTTACTATATTTAACTTGTTTTGAAAAAAAATTGTGCGGGTCTTTGCAATGCGCGACTAGTTTCATTTTGCTGTATTGTAGGCTAGCGTTATACACTGATAAACTTAACACTTATTTTTGAAGATCCATCCGTTTCATACTTAGCAAATATAGCAATATTGAAGCTGTACGTGCAAACGCTTTTAATTTGTTACCAAAACTATTAATTCCTTAATTAAGGAGTTCACGTGTGATTTGTTAACATTTGGTCAACTCTTCCGTTATACGTTCCCATTCCTTCGCCCTGTCGTCACCCATGGGATGTTGTCCCTGTTTGTTTCTCTACTACACTATTATTGACTTAGTGTTCTAATAGTTTGTCTTTTCTTTCGATCTTAATAAGTGTGAAACTATTGCCATTTCACAGTCAGTTTATATTATATTCATCATTAGTTGCACGAGTCAAAAACAAAGTGGAGGAACTCTATACAAGTGTTTCTTTCGTTCCACTCCTACTATGTATTGTACCAACATATATATATTGTAGAGTAAGTCTGATTGAAATAAAAATCTTTACTCTTAATAACCAAGAGAGAAGCTATATAAGCATTGTTGCTATTTAATATATGCTATATTTAATTGGTTTTCCTCTTTGCGTAAAATGCCAGACGATGTAAAACTATATTGTCTTCAATACATTTAATTCATCGAATTTAAACTGTCCACTCTGAAGTAAAAATGTGTGTTTAGAAACTTCATCACAAATCATCCTGCTGTTTACTACAGGTTTATCTGTATTCGATTTGACAGTTTGACATTTGCGACTTGATATCAGTCCGTTAATGGTCGCTTATTGACAGTTTGATATTTGCGACTCGATATCTGTCCGTTAATGGTCGCTTATTTCAGTTGAATGGCGACGCGTTAGGGGAAATATTAGCGGAGTTGCTAAGCACGATTTACGACCATTTGACAATTAAACATTATTTGCATTATCATGATTATATCCAAATCCTGTTATATATCGTGCTATACCAACACTGAGGCCGAAATTCCGTATGTATTCTGATGGGTATAGTCTTAGTGGGCATAGTCGTAGTGGGTTTAGTCGTAGTGGGTATATACGTAGTGTGTATAGTCGTAGTGGGTTTAGTGGGCATAGTCGTAGTGGGGATAGTCGTAGTGGGGATAGTCGTAGTGGGGATAGTCGTAGTGGGTATATACGTAGTGTGTATAGTCGTAGTGGGTATAGTCGTAGTGGGTTTAGTCGTAGTGGGTATAGTCGTAATTGGTATAGACGTAGTGTGTATAGTTGTAGTGGTAGTGGGTATAGTCGTAGTGGGTTTAGTGGGCATAGTCGTACTGGGGATAGTCGTAGTGGGGATAGTCGTAGTGGGTATATACGTAGTGTGTATAGTCGTAGTGGGTATAGTCGTAGTGGGTTTAGTCGTAGTGGGTATAGTCGTAATTGGTATAGACGTAGTGTGTATAGTTGTAGTGGGTATGATCGTGTTGGGGATAGACGTAGTGGGTATAGTCGTAATTATAGTAACATATGTCATACAACAACGAGTAGAGTATTGAAAAAATCAAGTCATTATAGTAACATATGTCATACTATAGCGTGTACATTATTGATAAATCAATTTATTATTTCAAATTGTACATGCATTGTTTCCCTTGTTACTCACATTGTTTACCATGTTACACGCATTGTTTCATAGGTTTACGCATTGTTTCACATGCTGCACATATTGTTTCACATGTTACACACATTATTTCCGATGTTACACACACTGGTTCACGTTACACACACTGTTTCACGTTACATACACTGTTCCATGTTACACACATTATTTCCGATGTTCCACATTACACATATTGTTTTACATGTTACACGCATTCATTTCCTTTTTCACATGTTAGACACATTTTTCACATGTTACACATATTTTTTCACATGTTACACACACTGTTTCCAATGTTACACGGATTGTTTCAAATGTTACACATTGTTTCGCATGTTACACACATTGTTTCACACGTTACATACATTGTTTCAAATGTTACATACAAATGGTGGCGCAGATACATGCAGGCGATCGTGTCGCCACTGTCGTCAAAGATGACATGAATGTGTAAGCCATTTGATGCGCTCGCTACACATAAATGGTGTCTCGCCTGTAGGTGTCGCATGTGTGTTCTAAAATGGTCTGGCATGATCAATCCTTTACTGTACACGCTACACGTAAATGCAGTCTCGTCTGTATGTTTGCGCATGTGTGTTTTAAGACTGGTTGACTGGATAAATCCCTTGTTGCAAATGCTACACTTATATTGTGTTTCACCGGTATGTATACGCATATTGTTTTATAAAATATTCTGACAGGATAAATCCTTTACTATACACGCTATATGACTGCCTGAAATGGTATATCATTTACTGCACACGCTACAGTGATACGGTATCTCCCCTGTATGCATGCACATGTTCCTGTATGCATGCACATGTGAGTTTTCAGATTGCTCAACTCGGTAAATCCTTACTGCGCACGCTGCATTTATATGGTGTGATCAACTCGGTAAATCCTTACTGCACACGCTGAATTTATATGGTGTCTAGCCTGTATGTATGCGCATGTGAGTTTTAATATTACCTGCCGTGGTAAATCCTTTAGTACACACGTTACATGTATATGGTGTCTCGCCTGTATGTGTGCGCATGTGAATTTTAAGGCTATTTGACCTGGTAAATCTGTAAATGCAGACGCTACATGTATATGGTGCCTCGCCTGTATGTATGCGCATGTTAGTAAGATTGCCTGCCGTGGTAAATCCTTTAATGCACACGCTAGACGTGTATGGTGTCTCGACTGTGTGTGTGCGCATGTGTTTTTGCATCACTTGACTGAACAAATCCTGTATTGCACACGCCACACGTATATGGTGTCTCGTGTGTATGTATGCGCATGAGAGTTTTAAGACTGCCTGGCGTGGTAAATCCTTTAGTGCTCTCGCTACACTCACATGGTGTCTCGCCAGTATGTAGTATCCGCATGTGAGTTTTAAGATTATCTGACGTGGTAAATCCTTTTGTGCACACGCTACACTTATATGGTATCTCGCCTGTATGTATGAGCATGTGAGTTTTACGATTGCTTATATCGCTAAATCCTTGACTGCACACGCCACACGTATATATGGTGTCGCTTGTATGTATGTGCATGTGAGTTTTAAGATGTCCTGACGTGATACATCCTTTGCTGCACACGCTACACTTATATGGTGTCTCGCCAGTATGTATGCGCATGTGAGTTTTAAGATTGCCTGAGGTGGTAAATCCTTTACTGCATACGCAACACTTATATGGTGTCTCGCCTGTATGTATGCGCATGTGTATGTTGAGACTACTCGACCATGAAAACACTGTGTTACACACGCTGCATTTAAACCGTGTCTGTTTTGTAGACATATCCATTTGTATTTAAAGGTAATTGTGGACGTTGCAATATCACCTTATGTGGGGTGTTTCTGAAATTAAATAAATCGAATACACAAATTGATATTTCGAAACAGTTCAAGTTAATATTCATGGCAATAATATCTGATCAGTTGTAAAAAGTTAAACGACCAGATACTATCAGGAGATTATGTTTTGCTACAGACTGACATTTCACTATACATATATATCTAGCTAACCTATATGTTAGAAAATTAAAATTCCCAAATAAACATATCACCGTATACGTTTCAGTAAGCAGTATAATTTCTATTTGATAAAATGTCCAACAAGAAAACAGCAGGCAGAGGAACACGCTGGTCTGTGTAGAGGTGTATAGTTTACGAGAATACATTAGTTATACCATTAATTAGCGTATAATGCTCCGAGGTGTATGTAGTCACTATTACTAAATGTAGTTCCCCTTTTTGGTTGAGAAAAAAAACCTTTGTGTGGACAAAGGTTGGCAAATCGTTACTCTGTTTTGTTGCTGTAAATATTAGAAGCTTATTTACGACTTTTGATGGGTTATTTTTGAAAAATGTTCCAGAATTCGAATGCAGAGTTCGCCACAGATCATATTCAAGTATCACGCACACACATTTAGTTCGCCACAGATCATATTCACATATCACGCATAAACGTTTAGTTTTTCACGTATCACGCAAACACGTTTAGTTTACCGTAAAGCATACACGTATCACGCACAAACGTTAAGTTCGCCGCAGATCATATTCACGTATCACGCACACACGTTTAGTTCACCATAGATCATATTCAAGTATCATGCACACACGTTTAGTTCTCGGTAGATCATATTCACATATCACGAACACACGTTTAGTTCACCGTAAATAAAATATACATATCATATACAAACGTTTAGCTCGCCACAGATCATATTCACGTATCACACACACACGTTTAGTTCACGGTAGATCATATTCACGTATCATGCACACAATTTAGTTTGCAGTAGATCATAATCACGTATCACGCACAAACGTTAAGTTCGCCATGTGGTCCAAAATAGGATTTGTATAAGTATTGCATTTTAACACTTAACATGTGTGGTATATCTCTCCGTGTGGAAATGTTGCTGTGTTGCTTCTATTCCATGAAATACAGAGAGTAGTATTTTTTTATATTGTTGTTAACACTTTAAGATAGCGCTTTATACTTCCTTCCAAAATGGATTACCACTAACATTCCGTTACATTTTACGGTTCAAATTAATTTCAACATAGAGTAAACTTGCTAACACATACGTTTAACTTTTGTTTCATTATTCTCGTAATAGTACCGAATGTATTATATGGTATTGCAATGCTTTGTTATTCTAAGTACATGAACATGTTCATGGGCCATATTTGGCCAATATTATCAATAATTCATATTCACGTATCACTCATACACCTTTAGTTCATCACAAATCATATACACGTATCACGCACAAACTTTTAAATAGCCGCAGATCATATTCACGTATCACGCACAAACGTTCAGTTCACCATAGATCATATTCACGTTACACGCACACACGTTTAGTTCATCGTAAATCAAAAACATATCACGTACAAACGTTTAGTTCGCCACAGATCATATTCACGTATCACGCACACACGTTTAGTTCTCGGTAGATCATATTCACGTTACACGCACACACGTTTAGTACATCGTAAATCAAAAACATATCACGTACAAACGTTTAGTTCGCCACAGATCATATTCACGTATCACGCACAAACGTTTAGTTCGCCGTAGATCATATTCACGTTTCACGCACACACGTTAATGTGCCGTAGATTATATTAACGTATCACGCATAAATGTTAAGTTCACCGTAGATCATACCATTTATCACTATTTGTATTCTACTTTCTTTTTATACTAAAACAGTTGCTCCGAAAAATTATAGAATGCATATACAACAAAGAATTGTATTGTAAATTTCGTTAACATACAATTCTGAGTGACGCTTCATGCACAGTATACATACGCTAGCCATGGTCCGACACATTTGTCCAGGTTAGCTTATAAACAACATAAACACCGAGGTGCCAAACATTATATAAATATTGCATCCCAGTAAGAGTGACAGTGGTAATTGTCAACCTGAGGAAATTAATGTCAACCGAGGCGAAGCCGAGGCCTCGGTTGACATTATTTTTCCGAAGGTTGACAATATCCACTGTCACCCTCACTGGGATGCAATATTTATTTAATATACCGAACAAAAATTGTTTTGATTAAAATTATTATATATGAGGGGGAAAAAATCCAAATAACCCTTTATTTTATTATTTTTTATACTAGTAACAAAATGTTTATTGTCGTTTGGTAAACCAAGCGTCTTACAACTGACATAACTTCAGTTGTATTTTAATAAGCGTCCACCGATTTCCAACTGCGCAAAGCGTGTCGTAATTGGAAAAACCCAAAACCTATTTTTATACTTCCCGTGACGTCACAACCGTGTAACAGTAATAATTGTTTACCGGTGAACAGTAAACATTGCTTCTCGCTAGGGGTATGGGCAGTTTATACAGGAGTGTAAGCGTGAGGTATAGTAATACATTTTACTGACTTAATGACTGTATACTATTTTTACACATGTTGAATCCATTTTAGAAACAAAAGTGATTTTGTCTTTTATCCAAAACCTACATATAGATCTAAAAAATTTAGACATTTTACAGTTGTAACTGCATTGTTCTCAAACACAAGTATGGTGACATATGTCTTTTATTTCATTCTCGTGAAGTACAAGATATTTGCTAACAATACAGAAATTTTTAAAAAAAAATGAGTCATAGGAAATATGTTTTTTCTCTCGAAATGTCTTCTTTTTTTTGCCACCAGAATCTGCCATTTTTTTCCGAGGATCTGCAATACAGATAATATTCTCCCTTTTCCCGCATATATCACGCATTCTTCTATAGATAAACATAGAATAGGATCATATATAATGAGCTTGATTAAATTAATGTAATTCGATATGATTTTTGTTACAAAAAATGGAATAATTATGCGTCATATTTTCTCTTAAGATATCTCAGAAGCCAAAGATATCTCAGACCAAAGATATCACAGAAACCAAGCGACTCACCTGGATTAATAGGCTATTATTGTTAAAGCTTAGGACAGAATGTTCTCCCTATGTGCCAAATCTTTAAAAATCTTTAAAAATGTTGTTCATATGGAAAAACAAAAGAAGAAATGTCCTTAAGAAAATGCAATTTAACGTGACAATGCTGGACAATATTCATCAGTACAGTATATAGACTATATTGTTAACAATAAGTCAGTGAGTTATACAATGTGTTCATACCGTGTTTGTGTTGTCGACTGCCTCATCATATACAGTATATAGACTATATTGTTAACAGTAAGTCAATACGTCATACACTGTTTTCATACCTTGTTTGACCTGGGTGTTGTATAGTTTCCACTAATATCAACAGTATTGGTTCAATAATGTTTCTTTTTGGTAAATAAAGGAGATAATTCGAGTGTAATTGGACCGGAAAAAAATACAATGAAAAATTACGTACAAGGCATTCAGCTTTTAAATTACAATGAAAAATTACGTATAAGGCATTCAGCTTTTACGATAATCCTATCTATTTACACCCCTCCCCCACCCCATAGCATTCAAGGACCAGAGTCAACCATAAACACGCCTAGGAAATACGTATTACAATGATAAATAAACGGCAAGCTATATAACATTACAAACATAAAATGATTGACAATTCAGCAGCAAAAATATCGCTGGGTGTTTAAACCATGTTCTAGGGTGCAACAAACTCCACCCTTACCTATTGTCATCCCAATAAAACGGGACTCTGTAAAAAGGCTAAAGCGGCTAGTGGCATTCACGAGAGCAGACAGGAATTCAATCTTTTAGTTTACAGGGAAGGGGCATAAACTATTAAGTGGCGGTCTTATAATGACCTGGGGCATGCCCCACCCCGAATGTTTTTTTCATCTACATGCACAGTGTGCGTTATCAGCCTACTAACCAGGCAATGCTAAGACATTGTGTCTACTATATGTCATACAAAGTGTGCATTATCAGTCTAATAACTAGGCAATACTGAGACATTGTTTCTACTATATGTCATACAAAGTGTGCATTATCAGTCTACTAACTAGGCAATACTGAGACATTGTTTCTACTATACGTCATACAATGTGTGCATTATCAGTCTACTAACTAGGCAATACTGAGACATTGTTTCTACTATATGTCATACAAAGTGTGCATTATCAGTCTACTAACTAGGCAATACTGAGACATTGTTTCTACTATACGTCATACAATGTGTGCATTATCAGTCTACTAACTAGGCAATACTGAGACATTGTTTCTACTATACGTCATACAAAGTGTGCATTATCAGTCTACTAACTAGGCAATACTGAGACATTGTTTCTACTATATGTCATACAATCTATGCATTATCAGTCTACTAACTGAGACATTACTAGGGCGTAGCTAGACCATTTGCAATGTGTACGCAAGGTCTTTATGCCATTTAGAGTGGGGGTATTCCCATAATTTTAGATACAATTTGGTGCATTTTGGGAATATTTCCCAACATTGTTTATACTGTTAAGTCAAAGATTTAGCCTGAATTTTCCAAATGTTTGTGGAAACCAGAATTAAAATAGTCGTTCCAGAATACGGTCAATTATATTGAAGATCAGCGAAGATTAGTGCATCAAAATACAAGTCTACGAACGGCGAGACGACTTTTGATAGAGAGTCGTCCTGCGACGGGATGCACTTGTAAATGTCCGTATGTAAGGCAAAAAAACGGCCACAGACGTCAAATAAATGAGACAAAGCGAAGAGATGCATGTGTTGTAACATATTTGCAATAAAATATTATTACAGTAAACAATCAAAAAACAATTCATACCTTGTCGTTGATTGTATGCGTTTATAGTTTGATATGATCAATATTCAAATTCAAATTCTCCAAAAGTTCCATCTATCATCAATTGTCTCTGAATGAAAAACAGATAACAAACAGCAGCAGATCGGCATGATCAATTTGTAAATGGCGAAATGTATACTAAGGGAGGTAACTAAACTATCTTAACTGATTCGCAGTTATATTTATGGTCATATACCACTATTGCATTCATTATAGCCTTTTGGCCTACAACCCCTATTCCTATATCCGAATGGATGATACAAACTAACTTGTTTAAAGAACTATCTTAGAGACACTCAAAAATGGCCAGCAAATTGGGGATAATCTGATGCTTTCAGCCTCTAATAGTTCACTGAAGGTGGCCACCCCCAGAATGGCAGTAAAGAATTTGTACTTTTTGCAAATATACACTCAGTAAAATTGTATCCATAAAAATGCAAATTTCAGTCAAAATATCCTAGATCAACAAGTTTTATGATGGAAACATAATATTTTGATGTTTTATGGGGATTTGTTATGATTTGGGTAATTTAATCCAATCAGAATCTACCTTACAATCTGACTATATGCCCTAATAGAACCCTTTTTTCAACCAATCAGAAGCCCCAAATCAATAATGGTATCTGCATAATGTTATATTTATATATATTACTGTAGTGTGATTATCCCTGATACGTCGTTTTTATATACCTGATGCTAATTGTATTATTATACGGTTACGGAATTGCATGGTTGGCATATTTCCAATCAGTATGGTCAAAACTATTTAAGCACACGTGACTGCTGCTAGGCCAATGCAAAACGATTATATTGTATCAATCGTGAAAGCTCGGTCAATCTCGTCATTCTTCGGGATTCCGCCTCGTGTGTATCACGACACTTTGGTATGTTCAAAATCTTGACATTCGTATCGCCGGTAAGCAACGGCACAGAAAATAGTACACTGTTGCTATATAACCAATATGGCCGCTTTACACACGTGTTGATGTTTAAATTGCGTTGAATGTTTGTTTTTTAATATGCATATGAATGTTTTATCACTGCTTTCATGTAAATAAACTATAGATGGAGCAATCGGCTGAATGGCATTGCAAACTTTGCTTGATAACTTTGATTTTGAATGCGAATTTTTGTTGGCGGGAATCTGAGGTGCGATGACGTAACTATTATAGAAACCTTCCATTTACATTCAAGTAATGCTGCGAAGCAGTTTAAGAGATGTTTATAATGATATTGTATGCTATATGATGATAATGATATACGCAGTAGGAACGCCAGTCCTATGGCGTAGGAATATCTATTAAAGGGACACATTTTTAAAAACTAACGGCGTCCCGTTAGTTTTTCTACATACATTGCATTTGTTCAATCATTAACGTTAATTATAAGAATTGTATTAAGCCATTTGTTTTTGCCTAATATTAATTTTTGATATTATTGCACCAATAATATATTAAAGCTTATAGTATAATAAGACGAAATAGTGAATACTTAAAATTTGATTTATTTAAATGTAACCAGGGTATAAGTAAAACTGATACTGGATATATAAATCGAGACACCCATTTCAAATACTTCAAGATTGCCGTGTGTCCCTTTAAACACGGTCACGTGATAAAATCGATAACAAAAATGACATTATCAGCGAAATTGACACTGGTCAGATTTATAAACCTCTTGTCTAGAAACTGTGATTATGACAAAACACAATCGCGAGTCGTTGTTAAAGTAATAATATTCACAAAGTACATTGCTCGAACATTATTGTTGTGCACTTCGTGTAATTCCCATCAATAGTTAAAGGTATTTTTTAAAGGGATAAATGTAGGCTGTTTTAAGGTTTAAATTGCCGATAATGCGCTTTTCAATCAAATCTGATTTATTTTTTTCATTTTAGAAGCGAGAATAAAAACATATGCATGTACCCGTAGATAAATCTTTCCTATGTCCATATGTAAAATGTCAATAAAATCGGAGGGAAGTACTTTTTTCCGAAAATTAACTAACATGACCTACCGACTCAAGGACGGCAAAATTTATATACATTTACAGACGCGACCGGGTACACAAGAAATAATTCCATTATTTCAATACATGTATTTAAAATGAATGTGTTCATGCATTCCAGACTAAATTTCTAATCTATACATCCTTTGGGTTTATGCCAGAATGCGCAAGTTAGGTTTTAAAAAACAAAATTTCAACGGAACGTCGGGACACGAAATCAGGATAGCGAAAATATACATTGCAGTGTTAATTTTCTAAATCAGAAAAAAAAGGAGAACAAATTAAATTTTAATAGCGAGAATGAATTTGTTTTCATGAATGTATTCATTGGCATGTCTACTATTAAAAACCAAAATTAAAAGTCAATCAGAAAACAGTACTTTGTTTTCCCGAAAATTAACGAAGTACACCGTAATTGCTAAAATATGAAGGCTCGGCGTTCCAAATTATTGTTCACGCGGAATATAAAATCGTGCGTAAATTATGAAATCATTTTTTAAAGATATATTGATTTCAACATTGTTCAGGGACACCATTACGCTAGTATCCCTCCAGCCCCGCCCCCTCACCCCGCCCCCTCTACACCGTATTCACACCGTATTAAGTTGTATATAGCTGAGAATGCGCAGTTTTAATCAAATTCGATTGATGTCGTCATTTTAGAAGCGAGGATAAAAACAAAAGGATGTACGCATAGATACAGCAGTCCTCTGTCTATATGTACAATATCAATAAAATCGGAGACAAGTACTTTTTTCCACGAAAATTAACTAACATGACTCAAAGACGATACACCTCATATACATTTACAGACGCAGCGGGTACACAAGACATGAAATAATGTCATTATGCAAATACATGTCATTAATATGTATGTGTCCATACATTCCAAAATGATTTTTTGATATATATATCCTTCACGTTTATGCTAGAGTATTCACTTTATTTTTTAACAAACAAAACAAAATAACAACGGTATGTCGGGAAACGAAATCACGATTGTGAACATATACGTTGCAGTGTTAATTTTCGGAATCAGAGAAAAAGAGCGATAAAGTAATATAACTTTAACAGTCAGAATTATATTATGTTAACTGATCATTTAAAACAAAGAGAGCGACTCGAGTTTTAAAAAAGAAAGCAAAATTGGCGTTTAACCAAGTAAATACACGACTGACAAGTAACAGACACGCTATTGTCTGTAACAAACATTCTATAGCGTATTATGCGTGAATTCAAAAAGTGCGGGTCTGTTTTTTGTATGTAAATATTATTTATATACATATAAATATGAAGCCCAAAGTAAGTTATACATCTGGGGCCAGTTTTATTAAACATCTTACGATAAGTTTCACATTTTAAAATCGTTCACTTTTTTCGCCTAAGCATTCAATGTAGACAATTATGTGTGCACGTAGTGCACAAATATCACATATATAAGAAAATGAAATGAAATCACGTTTATATGAAAAGTGTAATGTATAGTGAAGCATTTAAGAAATTGATTTACGATCCAATTGGTCGTAAGTTGTTTCGTAAATCAGGGCCCAGATCCGTATGACGTACGAAAAGGCTGCATAATTTTCAAGATTTTGATTTTGAAAGATACATATATTGAATCAATGTGCATGAATGTGCATGAAATATTCATGGTTTTAAAATAATTACACTGTAGATATCTTAATTTTAACAGAAAACATGGTTGAACATCAAGGATAAAGATCGAGTTAATCACCTACCAGAATGTATTGGTATGTCTTATTTCTGGTCACTGATTGGTCAGTTTTTTGATGATGCTCTATCAAAATTATGATACAATTATTGTAGTCGATCATTAATTGTAATACAAGATTAAACTGATAACCTTGTATATTAGGTGCATGGGTTAACGGTGAAAGGATATACATGTATATATGCCGATGTGTATAAATCATTAATTGTAATGCATGATTAAATTGATAGGTGCTATACTTGTATACATGCCGATGAGTATACATGGTATTGTAGAATACGTATACATTGCTACACATCATAATTAGAGAGCGGCTCACATATATTTACTAGATAATGATTTGTTTGAATACTGATAATTGAATAAGATTGTTGTGTTAATGAACCGACATCTAAAAGTATTTATTATTACAGCTAACCTCCCGGAGTGGAGTTAAGCCTTTAGGGCGTGTAGGCCCTACAGGAATCAACTCATAACGTACCGAGCGGTGGAGACGAACGCCTACCTGGACAACATGGTCAGGTTCTCATAGGAGCAACAAACCCCGGAACACGTGGTGGGGTGGTGGGCCCGTCATCAGACCTCACTGGAGGAACCACACAACCTCGGTGGAGGTTATTCATCGCGTCATCGCATTCATCGCGTCATCAACCCTTATAGAAGGCTTTTGATGACGATCACCGATCATTGGAGTCGCGCATCATGTTCATGAGCTCTCGCGCATCATGTTCATGAGCTCTCGCGCATCATTCTTTGTAACGTTTGTGATCATCAACATTGTTGTAACTGCAACAACACTTTAGGGTCATATATAGTCAGTCGACATATTCAGTATTAGTGATACTACTACGAACGTCTTGAATGTTCATGAGAACAGTCTTTTTTCATATTTCATCTGTGTATTCAATTGTTTCTCTTGATAATTGTATATATATTTAACATATTTTAAAAGTTATATTAAACTTATGTAAAAGCAGTCACCGCTATTGATTCTTTCCTGAGTTAGTCCCAACCACTAGGGTCATCTTGCGACATTATTATCAGTCTAGTAACTAGGCAATGTTGAGACATTGTTTCTACTATATGTCATGCACGTGTGCATTATCAGTCTCCTAACTAGGCAATACTGAGACATTGTTTCTACTATATGTCATACAATTTGTGCAGACATTGTTTCTACTATATGTCATATAACGTGTGCATTATCAGTCTATTAACTAGGCAATACTGTGACATTGTTTCTACTATATGTCATACAAAGTGTGCATTATCAGTCTCCTAACTAGGCAATACTGAGACATTGTTTCTACTATATGCCATACAATTTATGCATTATCATTCTACTAACTAGGCAATACTGTGACATTGTTTCTACTGTACTTCATACAAAGTGTGCATTATCCGTCTACTAACCAGGCACTACTGAGACATTGTTTCTACTGTATGTCATACAAAGTGTGCATTATCCGTCTACTAACTAGACAATACTGGGACATTATATCTACTATATGTCATACAAAGTGTGCATTATCCGTCTACTAACTAGGCAATACTGGGACATTGTTTCTACTATATGTCATACAAAGCGTGCATTATCAGTCTACTAACTAGGCGTAACTGAGACATTGTTTCTACTATAAGTCATACAAAGTGTGCATTATCAGTCTACTAACTAGGCAATACTGAGACATTGTTTCTGCAATATGTCATACAAATAGTGCATTATCCGTCTACTAACTAGGCAATATTGTGACATTGTTTCTACTATATGTCATACAAATAGTGCATTATCCGTCTACTAACTAGGCAATACTGTGACATTTTTTCTACAATATGTCGTACAAATAGTGCAAATAGTGCATTATCAGTCTACTAACTAGGCAATACTGAGACATTGTTTCTACTGTAACGTCTCACTAGTGAATTAATCAACACTATATATATATATGTAGAAACGGTCACTTGTGGACCACTGCAAACATACTATAAAATGTCCATTGGTCTTTAAATCTCCCCTCAATCTGCAAACCTTCCTCTGAAGCTCAGAATATCCACAAAAAATCAAAAGTTGACCAGATTAATTTTTTTTAAATTCCAGTCTTTTTCAGAACCCCTCAAAACTAGCTCCATTTCTCTGATAATTCAACTGTATTCGTACCCATTTTCAAATTATCATATCTTCCTCGAAAATCACCCAGTGGCATCCAAACTTGGCAGAAGTCATGAACATGTTCCAATCTTGTCACCTGAAGGCAGAAGTAAGAGAATGATTGCACATTTCCAAGTTGAGAGCAAACCGATTAACACAGTCCTAGTTTTTACGGTGTAGGAATCTTCCTACCGTCATGGCCAAGGGAGGTAATTCTGTAGTGAGACCTTTAACTGAATTTTATTTTTGACATTTATCAAACAAAGTAACAATATTGACGAACATAAAATGACTTTACTTGGTGTTATCCGCGGACAATTTTTAACAAAATGGCATAAAACATGAAGCCAGTCACATTTGCTTCAAGTCAGTTTCGGACGACTTGAAAATGCACAGAACTGCCACGACATATTGGAATTTGTGCGTTGAAGGACAAATTACTGTTATTCAAGTGGAATATAAAATAAATTTAGTGTATAAATTCTGCCGGTGCATTTTATACATAGACACCGGCAACTTTAATTATCAAATTCCTTTTGTCTACAAAGTTGGATTGAACAAAGGTTCAGTAATTCATTCGGTACAAAACATTTGTTTTATCTGTATTCGCAACATAAACCTCACATTTAAGGCTTTTGTAAATTGGTAAGTACGTTACTGGTCATTTTGTAACGAACTATTTGTTGCAGGGGAATTTAGTTTATTAGGATTAAAAGCGTTTGTAAGAATGCTTCAAGCAGAAGGAGGGCGTCGCCATTACTGGCATTAGTCATAGTTATCATGTATTACATATGCATGACGTAATCGATCCAACTCGTGTTACCTGCATTTTTCTATATCATGTATTGTTCATTTACGGCCGAAGAAGCAATATTTAATAGTCGTCTTATAAAATAATCTTTTTCGTAGATAAATATTTGCAACTTATTTAATTTAATAATGACTTTGTATCAAATTATGCTTGGTAGATTTTATCTCAACGCCGGCAAACCTTTTCTTTCAAGGGAAATAACTGTTCCTACATGATACATGTTTTAATGTTGGAGTTGTTCCTCTTCGATGTTCTTAACGTGGTTGTTATTGTTTCGTTTATAAACTATACATGTTTGTTTCTTGTTTTATAAGTGCGGTAAGTGATTGGGTCCTGAAGAGGTCTGCAGCTAGGAATCGGCGGATGCTGTTACTGGACACAGGGCTCGTTTTTTATCATATTATAATTAATTTTCACCTTCGAAATACACACGATTGATCATAGCAATTGTTCTTACCGAGGGAAGGAAAATGCTGTTGTGACCTGGATGTTCTGTCATTGATCATTGATCAGGCTGATCTTTTGCATGTTTGTGGGGGAGGGGGAATAAATAAATAAAATAAAAAAATAATAATAATCATACATAAATAATAATAAGAATATATATATATATATTTCGTAAATCGAAAGATTTAAAAAAAAAAAATAACTACAAAAAATAATATAATTAAATTACATAAATAAATCAATAAAAAGAACCTGTATATAAAAATATTATTCTAATAATAAATGTAATAAATATATATACTTATGGATGCTAATTGGCAACGGATTAATCGCTCACGTTACATTTCAGTTGAAAAATGCCTAAACGACAGTCAAAAAGCCCGTACGCCAGGCGTCAGAAAGTGGTGACTCCGGAGAAATCGGCTAGTAGTCCACCAGCACCTCCAGATTCGGCAGGCAGGACACTAGAACCTCCAGTCGTGGACCCGGAACATATTAAGGAGGTTGTTCGACAGGTGACCCCCCATTTGGTCGAGTCGCTTGGGGGCATCAGGCGCGGTGTCGTGGTTCCGGAACCTGAGGTCGGTGACGTGGTTCCTGGACCTGAGGCCCCACTCCAAGGTACGAGTACACAGAATGCCGTTTTACCCGTGTCAATAACCAGCATTCACGATGAGTTGGGTTCCAACATTGGGCCTAGCTTATCAAGCAAAATCTTAAACGGGGAATATGTTGATCTTGCGTTACTCCTTTCAAAGCCCCAGGAAGACATTTCAAAACATGTCTCTCTGATTGATGGGCAATTGATTTTGCAGTCAAGGTCTTCTGGATCTAAAATTGCTGATGTTCAGCAATGGACAGACGCTTTTTTGATTTATATAAGTGTCTATACTTCCTTTCATCCAGAGGCAATATCTGGTTTATTAAAGTACTTAAGTATTATTCGCTTGGGGGCCCAACGTTTTGCAGGGCTGGGTTGGAAATTGTATGATGAACAATTTAGGTTGAAGAAAGCCCGTGACCCATCTTCTTCTTGGGGTTTGGTTGATCAGGAACTATGGCTGTTATATATGTATTACACGCCTTCTACACCTGTTCAATCGGGTCTAAAACATCACAAGTGTTTCGACTACAATTCCAAGGGTTGGTGTACCAAAAAAACATGCAATTATCTTCATATATGTATGAGATGGTCGGGTTTCCACCCATCTTTGCGATGCAACAGTCACGCTTCACAATTGAACCAACCTCAGGCTAGTAATGTATTTAATTTTAGGGCAGGCGGTGGAAGTCAGCAAGGGGCACGTTTCCCGTCTCCTGTGCCAAGCTACCCAACACGTCCAGTCTATAGGTCAGCTGCGCCAGTTGGGGCTTCGCCAAGGCTCCAATTTAGATATGCCAACTCGCGGGCAAACACCCATTAGAATCAAACCTCTTTGTAGCATGTTGGAGTTTTACCCCGATACAGCCACCGCCAATGAATTGATACATGGTTTTGTTAATGGATTTAGATTGCATTATTCGGGACCTAGGCAATTTTCGGATTGCCAAAACTTAGTCTCTGTCAAAAACAATGAAGCGGAAGCTTTAAGATTGATTAACAAGGAAATTTCTTTAGGGCGTATGGCAGGCCCCTTTTGGGATCCACCTTTTCAAAACATAAGAATATCTCCAATCGGTTTGGTCCCGAAAAAAGACGGTAGTTCTCGGTTAATACACCATTTGTCATACCCATGTGGGTCCAGTATTAACGATTTTATTGATCCAAATTTATGTAATGTTCAATATGCTTCTTTCGACCAGGCCATTGAAATGATCCAAGGCCTGGGACCAGGGGCTTTGCTGGGGAAAATGGACATAAAATCTGCTTTTAGATTACTGCCAATAAATTATCTAGATTTCGAGTTGTTGGGCTTTAAAGTTATGGGACAATTCTTCTACGATATGTGCCTTCCGATGGGATGTTCCATTTCTTGTTCTCTTTTTGAAAAATTTGCAACTGCTCTTGAGTGGGTAGTCAAACAACAGTCCAGATTAGATAGTGTTATTCTTTATTTAGACGATTTTCTTTTTGGCGGTAGGAAAGAATACTCAGACTGTGCCTTGCTTATGGCTAGTTTTAGTAATTTGTGCATGGAAATTGGCGTTCCTATTGCGGATGACAAAACAGTGAGGCCTACTCATATTTTAATATTTTTAGGCTTTGAAATTGATTCTGAGAAAATGATAGTGCGAATTCCCAATGACAAATTGATCGAGTTAAGGAGCTTATTAACATTTATTTTGGGGAAGAAGAAGGTCAGTCTCAAGTCTCTGCAGTCTCTTGCTGGCTCGCTGAATTTTTGCTCACGTGCAATACCAGCGGCTCGTGCATTTTGTAGGCGTTTTTATGACGCTATGTCGGGTGCAGCTCAACCACATCACTTCATTAGAGTGTCCAAACCAATGAAAGACGATGTAAAAATGTGGTTAATATTCCTTGATTGCTTTAATGGCTACTGTTATTTCCCGGATTCAGTTTGGACCAGCAATTTCGACTTGCATCTTTTTACTGACTCTGCAGGCAATGCTAATTTAGGGTGTGCTGCATATTTCGAACCACATTGGACTTTTTTCCAGTGGCCAAATAGTTGGCGCGACACAGAACTGATAACGGATATAACTTTTCTCGAGTTGGTACCCATAGTTTTGGCTTTTCAAATATGGGGCAATATGTTCCAGGGTAAAAAGATTGTCCTGCATACGGACAATCTCGCGCTGGTCTCTATTCTAAACAGAAAAACGTCCAGATCTGTTAGAGTGATGCACCTTGTTCGTCCCCTTGTTTTGCAAACTATGTTGTTTAACATACAGTTTCATGCAGTTCATATTGAAGGTAAAAACAATTGTATAGTTGATGCCTTATCTCGTAAACAATGGGTTCGTTTTCAGCAGCTGGCTCCCAGGGCAGAACAACACCCATGTCCAGTTCCTGCATCTTTCCTAGCTTTGATATCCAGTCTCGAGCAGACAGGCTTTTAGAGGCATCGTTGGCCTTCAACACGCGGGAATCTTACAATACAGGCATTAAATCATTTGACACTTTTCGGGTTAATTATAATATGCAATTGGCCTGGCCTCCAAGCATACAGCAAGTAGTCGATTTCATTGCTCATCTGTCTCTTAAAGGGTGCGCACCCGCAACAGCTCGTTCATATTTGTCTGGCATTAGTTTCAAATGCAAACTTTTGCATTTATCAGATGTAACAAATAATTTCGTAATTAAAAAAATGTTAGTTGGCATGAATCGTCTTGATAAAAGGGTCGATCCCAGACTCCCCGTTACTCCAGATATGTTGGTCAAGATTTTAAAAATCTTACCGGCTATTTGCAGTTCAAATTATGAAGCTTCTATGTTCGCAGCTGCCTTTGCACTGGCATATTTCGGGTTTCTTCGAGCAGGAGAATTAGTGTCGGATAATAAGAGCCATTCAATTCATGCACTGACTTTCGACAGCATACACTTTTCTCAAGAAAACACTCTACTCGAAATACATTGATGCCAATAATTATAAGTCTCATTCTCTACGTATTGGCGCAGCTTCCAATGCGTCGCGTCTGGGAATGTCGGATGACATGATCAGAGAGCTTGGGCGATGGGACTCTAAGGCTTACAAAACATATATCCGAGTTCCGACCGAACAGCTCAACTATTGTTCCCCTAGTTGAATCGAGTCTTAAGTATTCCAGATACAAGATCTCGAGTGTGGATTGTGGGCTCGTCCATTATTACGGGGGCGTTTACATATGCCAGACAATCACCATCGGAAGGAGTCGGCCTGGGATTAGACGAGCTCCATGCGAGTGTTTGGTGGCAGGGGAAAGGTGGTTTGAGATGGCGCCAGGTCGAGAAGAGGCTCCAACTACTGTTGACTATTGAAGACCCTCCTAATGTACTAGTGTTGCACTGTGGCGGTAATGATATAGGTCAAGTACCAGCTGCAGAATTAAGGCACCAAATGGTTAAAACCTTAAACAAGATCAAAGACCTTATAATACCTGGAGTTTTTATTGTGTGGTCACAAATTCTTCCGCGTTTAGTTTGGCGGGATGAGTTATCTCATTCAGCTTTAGAACGTGTGAGAGTTAGGGTTAATAGTAAGGCGGCTACAGAAGTGATTAAATTGGGGGGGCGGGTATATAAAATACCCGGAAATAGCCGAGTCAAATTTGCATTTGTATTTGGGCAAAGTTCATTTGTCCGACCAAGGCAATAAAGTATTCTTGCAAAACCTACGTCTCGGGCTGCATTATTTTCTTTCACTTTTAAACAATGAATAACAATGTTTACCCCTCTGGCAATGTGACTGTTAGTGTGTACATGTCGGGAGTTTGCTAATACTGTTGCAGTCTCTATTGAAGAATTTTATTTTGAACGTTCTCAATTTCGAGACGTTTTTGTTTTATATTGTCGAGACATTTGCTTCAGTTATTTCCTCTACTTGAGGAGTGTGTTGCCTCTATTTGAGGCAGTCTCTATTTGAGGCTTTTTTCTCTTTGCGCTCTCTATTTGAGGCGTTTGTTATTTTGGCGAGACATTTACGTCAGCCATTTCCTCTATTTGAGGCATTTTTATTTTTGGCGAGACATTTGCGTCAGCCATTTCCTCTATTTGAGGTTTTTATTTTAAATAGTTTTTGTTGGCCACTCAGCTTTGTCGTATATATTTAAACCATGTTGCATTTAGTCTAGTCTCTAAGCTGTGTCCCGCTTCCCCCATGTGTGGCGGTGTCACGCAGGACTGCATGACATGTGGCAGTTTTTCGCGGTCACAGCAAATACTTATTTTGTAGTTAATAAGAATTTTGACATTTTCAATGCAAGAGCTTTCAATTAGGTACATTTGTCTTTGTGAACTGCTGTACCCAGGGTTCATAAAGTACATACATATGTTTAATTAACTACACATTTTATCTTCTATATTAGGTACATTTGTCTTTGTGAACTGCTGTACCCAGGGTTCATAAAGTACATGAATATGTTTTATATTTTATTTTGTTGAAGCCGTGGCCAATATATTCCAATAAACATAAACTGTAAACATTGCCTTGTATGATGCTAAACCCATCTTTAATAATGGAATTTGTGCGTTGAAGGACAAATTACTGTTATTCAAGTGGAATATAAAATAAATTTAGTGTATAAATTCTGCCGGAGCATTTTATACATAGACACCGGCAACTTTAATTATCAAATTCCTTTTGTCTACAAAGTTGGATTGAACAAAGGTTCAGTAATTCATTCGGTACAAAACATTTGTTTTATCTGTATTCGCAACATAAACCGACCCACCCTCTCCTGTTATTGAAAACAGTGTTTTCGGTTTTTTATGTTTTTATTTTCAGAGCATGGTGAACTGCTGTACCCAGGGTTCATAAAGTACATGAATATGTTTTATATTTTATTTTGTTGAAGCCGTGGCCAATATATTCCAATAAACATAAACTGTAAACATTGCCTTGTATTGTGCTAAACCCATCTTTAATAACAACCGCTAAACTTGAATATCTTCTTAAATTGTTAAAGAAAATGTTTGAAACTTAATAAATGCTTTATTATTCAAACAGTACATCATCTTTGACTTATCATGTCTGCTTCCAAAGAAACTTCATTGTTGGTAGATAAGCTTACTTGTAATTGTAGTGGATGGCTAAGCTGGATTGATGAAATCCTAAACCTTCCTTACCTAATATGGTTAGATTTTTACGCTAAAACGTAACGTCATATCCATGACGTCATCTTTATGATGTCATCACATTAATTAAACATTATTTAATATCTATTTACTTCTTACAATCACATCTCACATTACAAGAAATATAAGATAAGAAATATAAGATAAGAAATATAAGATAAGAAATATAAGATAAGAAATATAAGATAAGAAATATAAGATAAGAAATATAAGATAAGAAATATATAAGAAATATATAAGAAATATATAAAGAAATATATAAGAAATATATTATAGAGATAGATAGATAGATAGATAGATAGATAGTAGATAGATAGATAGATAGATAGATAGATAGAAGATAGAAAGATAGAAAGATAGATAGATAGATAGATAGATAGATAGATAGATAGATAGATTAGTAAGTAAGTAAGTAAGTAAATATATCAATAAATAAATAAGTAATAAAAAAAGAAATAAATAATAAAACAGATTATTGACTAATGCAACAATAACCGTCAAGTCGATACACAAATTTCATACTTTGTTTACAAGTGACAAACATAGAGAGGCAGATTAGCGATGAATCGATATTGCAGAGTGACCTACGCGATCACTATTGACAACATGACAACAAAACGGTGAAGCAAAGCATTCAAGGGCGCTCGTGCTGCTCAACTTGCTATCAAGGGCAAACCCATGTCAAGAATGGCGGATGTTGTACATTGTCACAGGATGACCTTAGTGGTTGGCTAACTCAGGAAAGAATCAATGACGGTGAATGCATTTACATAAGTTTAATGCAACTTTAAAATATGTTTAATATATATACAATGATCTAAAAAAAAACAAGCGAATACACAAATGAACTATGAAAAGAATGTTCTCCTGAACGTTTAAGACGTTCTTAGTATTGCTATAAATACTGATGTCTAAGACACTAAAGTGTTGTTAAAGCTATAACATAGTGATCTAGCGCGATAACTGTGATGCGCGAGAGCTCATGAAGATGATGATGCGCGAATTCAATGG
This sequence comes from Cyrtodaria siliqua, assembly GCA_037043455.1. NCBI lineage: Eukaryota > Metazoa > Mollusca > Bivalvia > Adapedonta > Hiatellidae > Cyrtodaria > Cyrtodaria siliqua. Next base: position 128,928 of record JAWPHD010006864.1, read on the forward strand.
ATGATTGTCATCAAATGCCTTCTGTAAAGGGTTGATGACGCGATGCAATGATAGTTAATCTCCACTGAGATTGTGATGATATTCCTCCAGTGATGAACTAGTACTCGGCCCCACCTTGTGTCACGCGGGTTGTCGTTAGTAAAACCTGGCTGCGCAGGTACGGGACCGTCTCCACCGCTTGTAACGTAGTCGTGAAGCTTAGCTCCACTCCTGGATATCCAACTAGATGGCTTACTCCAACCTGGATGGCTTATATCTCTGGATGTGCTTATTTCCAATACCTGGATGGCTTAGGCTGTAATTATACATACGTTTTAGATGTCGGTTGACAAACATAACAATCTTGCATAATTACCATTACCCAAACAATCATTATTTCAATCAATATATGTAAGCTGTTACTAATGAAAGAGTAGCAATGTATACATATTCTACAACGCCATGTATACGCTATGTACGTCTCTGTTAATCAATGCCCCTAATACATGTAATATAAACATGATCAAATTTCTCATATATTACACTCACTGAGTTATGCATGCACGCATTTATTCTTGTCACTCATCTCATTGTTAATCTAAATGTTAACAATCGTGTATTACAATCACCGAGTTATACGCCAACGTTAACTAATGCACCTATTATCCACTGTTATCAAATTAATATTGTTTTACAATTAAATCAATTACAATAATTACATCTAATATAGTAACTTCAAAATCATATGCTAGTCTAAAGTTATGTTTGAGAAACATCAATGCTAACCGGATGTCGTAACGCCAAACAAGATGGCGCCGCCACTGAATACAAATCTACGATAACAGTTTAATAAAACTACTAACCACATGTTGCCTGTGAAAATTTGCCGTCAATCTCTGTTCCAACAAAGTACTATCGATGATCCCGGCGACAGCTAGAAGACAATGGGTTTTTATAGCCCAACTTACGCCCAAATCATTATTTCCCCCGTTCAGTCCGTGACAAACGTGGCTAAATCTACAGTATTGAATCTACACGACAGGCCCCTTATACAAATTTTGCCGTTTAAGAAAATATGCCTATACGTTACATGCATTAGCACAAAACTAAACTTATGACATGGCCCTCTCTGGCGGCCACTTAAAATGTGCACGCTTTACCGTGTACATGAATAGATCATGAATATTGTGAAATTGTTTCAACTCGAACAATAGACTTTTGGGTTTGTAACCGATACAAGAGCTATATGCGACATGTACGCTCTACCGTGACATTTGTGACTATACATCTTATTAAACACAATGAGAAATAGAAATTAGAGGACTGAGTTTTCACACAAAGATGCTTTCCTGGACATACCAAACGGGACCGAGCATACATTCAGAAACGCTTTGCACAAGGAAGTATCTCACCGTGTACTGACTTGAGTTTCAAATAGTACAGCAGACTATAGGCAACACAAATATTCCCTATAAGAACAAAAATGTGAAAATTTGAAGAAGGCTATAACAGACTGCTACCAGGATTAAATGCTGGGAAAACTTGTAGATAAATATTCCATGTCGTGTGGGGTAATCCACCAATCTCAACGTGGAGAAAACATTTTATGCCAAAATCATGTAAACCTCTAAGATTCAGGAGACGACAAAAATAAAATTAACTAATCGACTGTTTAAATGTTCGACTGGGAAAAGACGCTGCGACCAAGACATGAAAACGTGCCGACACAAATCATAGTATCAATGCCTCAAACCCAGAAAGACGTAACCTTTCGAAGTAACGCATAAAGGCAGAAAATTAGTGCCGCAGCACGGTTTAATGACGGACGGGCAAATTCAGCAATAGAACAAGTTAATTCTGTTAGAAAGGTCATTATCCCAAAACACAAAAGTGTTACGGTCACTAAGAAAATTCAGGACAAAAATACGTACGACAAACAGCGACAAATGGTAACAAACTTATAAAACAGCCAGATTTATCAACAAAGAGTGAACAAAATTTAAAAGTATACGATGACCAACGACAAACTTAAAACATACTCTACTGACCTTTTCGACAAGTAAACAATGACCACACATTTGCTATATGAAAGTGGGATGGAGGTAACAATTTGACATGAAAACACTACAATAGGATAATATAAACAATCTACTCAAATGAAGCATGCAATCAGGATACTCTTTATGTCCTAAACACAGTATTGTGTATCATGTGCAGGCATCTTTGTCTTTCCATGTTGACGCTATGAGGCTCCAAGCTGAGATGGTCAAATCGCAAACATAAACTGTGATGGCCAGAGATGAGACACGTCCATCCCCCTAGGATACCAGGAACACACATCACACACATATACATCACTTTATGAGCTAACATCTTCATCTGAGTATATCTCCCAGCCAAAACAATCGACTGTCTCCCATATTCTGAAACTTTCTGACCACGGATTCGGCTATTAAGTACCCAAATGACGGTTATAAAGCATGCACGGAGTCCAACTAGAGAGCAAAGTAGTCTATTTTACACTGCAAAACCATCAAATACTTATCAAAATCCATATTATACCTTAGAAATGCACTGTTCACTCTAAAATCAAGATTTCACTATAAAACATCCACTCTGGCAACAACAAACGCTGTCTATCAAGCCGATGAGGGTTGTTTAACGTCTCACTAGTGAATTAATCAACACTATATAATATATGTAGAAACGGTCACTTGTGGACCACTGCAAACATACTATGAAAATGTCCATTGGTCTTTAAATCTCCCTCAATCTGCAAACCTTCCTCTGAAGCTCAGAATATCACAAGAAATCAAAAGTTGACCAGATAATTTTTTTAAATTCAGTCTTTTTCAGCACCCTCAAAACTAGCTCCATTTCACTGATACTTCAACTGTATTCCTACCCATTTTCAAATTATCATATCTTCTCGAAAATCACCCAGAAATAAGAGAATGATTGCACATTTACAAGTTGAGAGCAAACCGATTAACACAGCCCTAGTTTTTTACGGTGTAGGAATCTTCCTAACGTCATGGCCAAAGGGAGGTAATTCTGTAGTGAGACCTGTATGTCATACAATGTGTGCATATCAGTATACTACTAACTAGGCAATGCTGAGACATTGTTTCAACTATATGTCATACAAAGTGTGCATTATCAGTCTACTAACTAGGTAATACTGAGACATTGTTTCTACTATACGTCATACAAAGTGTGCATTATCAGTCTACAGACTAGGCAATACTGATTCATTGTTTCTACTATACGTCATACAATGTGTGCATTATCAGTATACTAACTAGGCAATGCTGAGACATTGTTTCAACTTTATGTCATACAAAGTGTGCATTATCAGTCTACTAACTAGGTAATACCTGAGACATTGTTTCTACTATACGTCATACAAAGTGTGCATTATCAGTCTACAGACTAGGCAATACTGATTCATTGTTTCTACTATACGTCATACAATGTGTGCATTATCAGTCTACTAACTAGGCCAATACTGAGACATTCTTTCTACTATATGTCATACAAAGCGTGCATTATCAGTCTACTAGCTAGGCAATACTGAGACATTCTTTCTACTACATGTCATACAAAGCGTGCATTATCAGTCTACTAACTGGCAATACTGAGATATTGTTTCTACTATACGTCATACAAAGTGTGCATTATCAGTCTACTAACTAGAGCAATGTACTTCGTAAGACATGTCTAGATATCAGTATCTAATAGGCAAAGTGTGCATTTATCTGTCTACTACTACTTGTCATACAATATTGGTGCATTATCATACTATAACTAGGCAATACTGAGAACGTTACATCTTATGCATTTACTTAGGCTATTTATTTCAATCGATGATTAATCAACGATTTAATATAGCGTCTTTTAATTAAAAAAGAATAGCAAACATATTATATTTAAAATCATGAATCAACATCTATACATACCTTTAATATTATGTCTATGACATATACATGCATTTTCTTTCGTTCAACTACACATTATATAACATAGACCATATGGAAAGAGTTAAATGACTATTACGAAGTCAATCTACTCTTCTTGACACATCAGATACACTTCTTGCAACATTCAATGAAACACTAAACGTAGTAAACAGTGCTAACCAGGAATCGAACTTGGAAATGCACTAATAACGATATAGTGATTGCTTAAACGATTACATTCTACAGGATACGAGATAATATTCGGAGTGTCAGTCATTACGAGTAGAGTTAATGCATACGTTGTCATTGTAACTTAGATACTTCATTTCTTTGTTAATTATTGTAATTAGAGTCACGCATGTTTGATCTAAGAACTCGACTGATATCGTACCTTATTTACTCTGTTAGCAGTAAAACACGTTATATCTTATATATCGATCGATTCTATATATTAATTTACGTCTCATCACATGTATGCAACATAAATCTAGCTGTATCATAGAAGTATAGTAAAAAGATACATGATTTTGGCACTGAAAAACACAAACACATATCTATTCGTATGTACAACAGATAAGAGTTAGCAGCTAATGTTAAATCTTGAGTTATGATAATACAATTGACAGATGCATTACTTAACTAAAATTAATTTAAAACAAAAACACTTTAAACAAAAACTTAAATAAGTTTGTATACGTGGTCTGGGTGGGGTGGGATCAGACCCTCTATAAAACTTACTAATAAACGGTACGTAAATTAAAAAGTGTCAACTAGATCTCTAATCATAGCAAATCAAATTTACTATGGCCTGATTAACATAACTTGTTCAATCATAAATAAAATATTGCAGATTCTAAAATACATCAACTTTCATTATATACAAGTATAATATATATATTCAAGTAACCAATAAGATCAACTACTTATGCTAAAGAACTAACTATTTTCCTCCTAACGTCTCTCTCAACCCGAAACACCAGTTTTTACAAGTACTGTAGATTAGAAAGACATATGTAATATTCGTTATTAATTCGAGAAGTATGCATATTGACTAATCTAGCCCAATAAGATGCCGATGCTACTTCCATTGTCTAACAGTTGGTGAAGTCCATCCCATTTCACCGACATTCGCCGCATTTGGTGCATACTTTCCAACTCCTCGCTCTATTATGCAACAGCATCAATACATGAAAACGTTCTATCACCCCAGACTGCAGGTATGAAACGACTGGCCATACCATCGAATCATAAAGTTGTGTATATCACCATTATAAGGCATATCCACCTAGAGACTTATATTACGCTAATCAAGAGACCCAATGCTCTCTACCTGCAGCCTGTGAGTAGTTATTCTTGCTGTTAAACTATAATCAAAAGTAGATGCAAATGTTAAACCTAAATACACATAAGTAATGTCAATAATGTTTGGTCCACATTTAAATTGTATTTGTGTAAGACACGTACTTTATGTCTAAACTGAACAACTTTACTCTTACTAATATTAACAACCATAACCATTTCCTCACATCATACATGTAGCACATATAAGCATATTTTGTAAATTGTAAATCAGCCTCACCAATAGAACAGCAATCATCAGCATATAGTAAGAGCTTTTTCATATCACCGACATCTATTCCATTACACGAGGCTTTATTGCTACAGCCAAATCATTATGAATAGGTTAAAAAGAATTGGAGACAATGAAACATCCTTGTCATAAACCAATGTTAACATTAAACCATTCACTCTAACACAGGAGGAGAAACGTAATGGTAAAGTAGATTTTAACTGCATGTTTTTCATGTGTTTATAACATCGCATGTCGTTTACTATGTCGTTTACTATGAAACTGGGATATTTGTATTGCAAAATAAAAGTGGAATTGTTCAGTCCTTATTGGGTTCGAATCGGGAACCTAGGAAACTAGAGCCAGTTCCATATTCGGTGCTAATAAGGTATTGGTCGTTTCTGAGCGTATTCAAGCCAGCTGAAATTATGTGGAAATTGTAAAGTCTCATAGTAATTGGATATTCGGAGACATAACTCTGAAAATAACATCCTACGTTTCTGTTTGCCGATTTTATAACAACCCATGTCGTTTCATGAACTGGGATATGTGCAACATTGAAAATCAAGGTGATATTATTCAATTTCTTCTCGTGTTCGAATCGAAAAACTAGAAACCGCGGACTCTGAATCAGTTCCTAGTTCCCAGCTCCTAGTTCCCAATTCGATTTGAATAAGGAGCTCGGAACCGGAAACGAAATTAATGCTCATTGTTTCCGAAAGTTAGGAAAATGCCATATCCGCGAAGTCAACAATAAATACAATCTACTGCCAATGCAGATTACCGGGCCTTATTCGACGACTTTTAAAGCGTGAAATAAATTGAGTTCCGTCTGGGGTGACTTTTCATATAGGGCCCCGTTCCATTGGATGGTTAAATAAATCTAGTTTTTGGGGCCAGTGTACAAAACCGCGTTAAAGAAAACACAGTTCAGCATGTATATATACAGCTTATAACTTAGCCGAAATTTACAACGATTTTAATTTTCTACTCACTGTCTTGGAAAGTAGTTATCTTCAGTTAAATAAATATATCAAGTTATTACAGATCAAAGCTGTTTTAAATAAATATATCAAGTTATTACAGATCAAAGCAGTATTAAATAAAATATATCAAATTATTACAGAATCAAAGCAGTATTAAATAAATATATCAAGTTATTACAGATCAAAGCTGTATTAAATAATTCCTAGCAGGTGTTTTCCACGATGTCAAATTTGTGATTCTGATGGATTGCATGTGTTGCATTCATTTTATTCACTTATTTCGCGTCCTATTTTAAATATCTTTAGATATCTTTACTGTTGTAAAAAGTACATGACGGAGCTTTCTAATGATTCTGCTTTTACTATTTCGGGTTAAATAATGAAAAAAGTTATTCTGGAGGCCAGATGGTCCTTTTTCTTTGCTATAAATAAAGATGGGCCCTAACATATAAACTTGTCCAGACTATATCTCGAGGCGAAAAGTCGCAAACACCAAAAGTCGCAACACACGTAAAGTCGAAGGTGAAACGTTTCGGTTTTGCGACTTTTCGCCTTGTGGAATGGTTATTAACAGGGCGAAAAGTCACAAAGTCGAAGAGGTCGAAATTGCGCATCCGTCTTCAATATATGAACACATCTCATAAACCGAGTCTTCTTCCTTGTTTTTGTGTTCGTCTTGCTCCCAAGGGATCCACTTTTTTTCAACAATCCACTTGTTTAGACATCCAAGTAAGTGTGGGGCTTTACAATGTCTCCCCGACTATGACTCTGTAGAGTTGTTACTTGTTGTCCTTCGGGGTGTTCGAGCCCAATTACTTGCGGCTTAAAGTGGGATACCGATTAAGCGGGTGCTAGAGGGCGTGGGAGGTGTTGCCTCTTATATTACCTCTCATGTATAGACTCGATATTCCGAGTCGTCTGATGTCCTCTCTTGTTTGTGTTCGTTGCTTCCAATCGGATCCTTCTTTATATAACACCACTGAGGACATTGTGAGGTGTTTAACCAGGTAGTTATCCTCCATTTGAAATATATCGATGATCGAATTTTTATAATTAGATATGCCAAAGTCATTTTGGGTGGCATTGTTATAGACACAAAAAGGACACAAATATTCCTTTAGAAACCACAAACATCCCACGACAATGGAACCACGTAATACAAACTAAATCAAACTAGTAAATTAATAAATTAACAGGAAAATACGCAACATAAATAGTAGTAAATATAGGGATACAGACTTGGAAAGGTCAGTAGGCAATACGCCTACCCGGAATTAAAATAAAAGAACATACCATCAAATTAAATACGAGCGATACAATTAAAAGTTGTTGTAAACATATATAAAATACACCAATATTATATTCGAGTACTCGAATTGTATTTCCACGAAAACGGACACTTTTTTGATCGATTTGACCTCTCCGCGGCAGATACATATGACACTTTTGATACTTGCATGTATTAGAACAGCATTTATCAATATAGTTTATGTGGCGGCCATTTTGAATTTTGACTCCTAACTCAGGTGTGTCAGCACCGTAACGTATTATAGGTTAAATGAACGGATGTAAAAAATGTTCTTGTATGAATGGTATTTCCGTCATTTTTAGCACATGCTAGGCCATATATGACGGTCATTATATTGTGGTAGAGGGCCGACCACCCAACCTTTTTTGGGTAGAACCAATAATGTATACCATCTCCGCCATCCGTAAGAATTTCTAGATCCTAGCATAATGCACATAGAGATAAACATATGAGTACAGATTCAGACACTTAACAACTACTGGAGTAACGTATGATTGCAACTTTGTATAACACCCTATTTAAGTCTTGTCTTACGATCATTCAAGGGGCTAGCATAAGGTCCTCAAAGCTTGTTTTTATCGCCCAAGACCACTTTTGGAATTAATAAATATAGCTAAGATTAATTAACTAGCAGTACTATGTTTTGTTTGCAGACCACTTTTGATGTTAAAACAAACTCTTTGTGTTAATTAACATAAAATATTGATATCAATCTGTGATATGTACGCAGCTGTACAATGTATGTCGTAGTGTTGTGTAGTTACAATCATCTACATAAATTATCATAAAAATGAATATGGAAAATGGCAACATATTGAAACATCTCACCTCTCATCGTTATGGGTTCGAATTTCAATGGAGCTTGACTTGTCAAACAGCTTTGATTTTTACGGATGTCAGGAATAACTTAAAATACCATGCAGCTGTAACAAACAAGGATCTGTTAATACAAGTTAAGCACAATATCAGCCATAGTGACGTTTTTTTAGTGTTAACGTGTATTAGTTTATTAGTATATGAAAGAATGAAATATGTTTTTTTAGCAATTTTAAGATTAAATATT